>JAHDVE020002439.1:0-187050 GCA_022606495.2 Halesus radiatus | reverse complement strand
TTAATTAGAAACACAAACAAAATATTTGCATAAAAGCGTTACAGATAATATACTCGTATATATATATATACGAGTATATACACAATCGGCGTGTAAATATCTCTAACAAATGTGTTTACAACATGTGTGGTGTACGCAATAATGTTTAGGGGTTATTTAGTTACAAATAACAATGTTTATTTACCTATCTCACTGAAAGTCGGTGCGTGCAAAAACATGATAGTGCAATAACGATATTGTTTGTTTGTTTGTACGGTGGCCAAACAAGCAAAATAATGTCACAAGAAAAGTTTCAAAGATTTTGCTTACTTTAAATTTTATTTTATTTATGAAGACATTATGTAATATTTTTTTGTAATGAATAAATAAATAAGTATCTAAATTGACATTTAGAGCATAACGGAAATCGAACATCATAAAAATCATGACTATAAAATCAAAAACAAGTGTGAAATATGCTAAAATGCGTTGAAAACGAGTTATTTCATAAACCTAAGTTAATTAATTATGAATCGGCCAAAGTGCAACAGAGAACAACATGTCGAAATAATAATATACATGTAAGGTCAACCTTCGTCAAATTAGCACACGGTCCCAAATGCACTTTGAATTTATAACCATTTGTTTAATTCATTTAGCGGTAATTTCGGTTATAGCAGGCCATCACTTGGAAGCACCTAAGCCGCACACTTTCACTGCATTTGGTTTTTTCTCGTTGGACGTAGGTACTACGTATTACGTACGCGGCGTTGCCAAATTTTTATTTTTATTTTCATCGAGAACCTTCCAATGATCTGCAGCTTGACACGGTTAACTTTGCAGTCGGTGGCGTTGCCAATGTAGATATTGGGGATATTTATAACTTAGGCTTTTTAGGTCTACATAATTATAATCGGGTTATTAAAATGAATTCATTTATTAATTGCGAATTATCAGCATAAATAAAATAAAATATTACACGCTGTCCTCAGGGGGAATAACTTTTTGCAAAATGTCAGCTTTGCGAAAAATGAGTCCATGAATGCCAAAACCAAAAAAATGTGTTGCTTGATCCATCACTTTTGGTTTTTTTTTTTTAGTTTGAATCCCTTTTAATTTAAACCATTCGAAAATATTTTGTAAGCCCAATAACAGATAAAAGTGATGTTTTTATGTATTTGATTTATCTTCTGGCCATCTGCAAAGTTATCTATACCAAGCTATAATTAGATATCAAAAACACACTTATAAAAATAAATCATAAAATAATTATTATTTTAGATTCTAGACTAGAGCCAGAAAATATTTTAAAATTAGAAGGAAAGAAAAAAAATCTGTTGTTGATAATATGACATTGCAACACGCCTTAAAATCAACAAATTAATTATACTAATCGTATTTACCGCTGACAGATCCATTGCAGACTATTCATCTTTCTTTTAAACAATCAATGGAATGGAAAGAGAAGATTCAAAAGAGTTGACAGTTGATAGGACCATATGATAAATTACACGCGTAAAACTCATTAAGGAGAAATTTAATATTATTATTTAATTTCGCTCAAATTCGGTTTTACGCATTTGACATTTTTAATTCAGAATCAGATTTTTTTTTTAAAATTATTTTTTGTGCAGTCTACTTTTTTATTACTTCATCTTTGAGTCTATAAAGACACCTAGGTCTTTAATATCGTCCTCTTTTTTATGATTTCTTCAGCAATCAACCTTTGGATCCTAGTGTGTATTTTTTTTTTTGCCTATATTGATGTATTTTGTGTTATTAACATTTAGTTTGAGATATTTTGACACAGTATAAAATAACTAGTTAACTTGCTGATTGCATTCTTATATTTTTGTATTCTGCAATATAAATTAGTGAATCATCTGCAAACTTGCCAAATTACAATATTGCAAAATTTGAAACATCTGCAAGCTTGCCATATTATAATATTGCAAAATTTGAAACATCTGCAAACTTGCCATATTACAATATTGCAAAATTTTAAACATTTTCAAACTTGCCGTATTACAATATTGCAAAATTTGAAACATCTTCAAACTTGCCATATTACAATATTGCAAAATTTGAAACATCTGCTAACTTGCCATTTTACAATATTGTAAAATTTTAAATATCTGCAAACTTGCCATATTACAACATTGTAAAACTTGAAACATTTTCAAACATGCCGTATTACAATATTGCAAAATTTGAAACATCTTCAAACTTGCAATATTACAATATTGCAAAATTTGAAACATCTGCAAACTTGCCATATTACAATATTGCAAAATTTGAAATATCTGCAAACTTGCCATATTACAACATTGCAAAATTTGAAACATCTTCAAACTTGCCATATTACAATATTGCAAAATTTGAAACACCTTCTGCAGTCTAGAGAGAATCTTGAAAATATTTACCCTATTTATAGTAAACACCTTTCAAGTACAAAGTTATATACAAAAGCTTAGTGAAAAGGTCTGTACTTAAAACAAATCTTAGTTTGTAGATAAAAACTTTTTTTGTAGGCTGTAATCACCAATAATTAAAATTTCAAAACTCCTCCTGCAACCAAAGAAAAAATCGCGAAGTACTGGCATATTATTTTATTACCTACACGTGATCCAAAACATTTCCGACTGAAATTATAATCGTGAATAGATTAGTAACGCACTAGAGACTAGAGCCATACCAAGGACGCTTTAAATAATAAGAATAATTTTTGAAAGTGTAATAATTATGCGCTGTAAAAATCATCAAAATTGCCAAATTCGATACAGCTCCTGCAACCTAGAGGCAAACTACGGAACTACTTGTCCTATTATTACGACATTTTGAAAACTTTGTCTAAGATTAACAACTATTTATTCATAATATAATTATAGTAAACTGGGTTGTAGAAATCATGAATAAATGTGATTTCGGTACATCGTCCACAACGGGGACCTGATAAAGTTCGATTCTGATCTACGAGCACCGCACAGTGCAGACAAGTAAAGTTTCAGGCACGGCACGGAAGTGGAAACTCATTATCTATGAACACATTCACGCACGGTGTGATGTGAATACTCCCTCCTGTGGCGTGCCTGCCACTGTACGTGTCTGCACTGCGCGGTACCGGTATATGTGAATAGACCTTAAATCAACACGCGTATGAATCGACACACTGTTTAAAAGTAATGTAAAGTCATAAAAAGTAGGAAAAATTTTTTTTGCATGAAAACCTAATCTAACCTAACCTAATTAATGTACAGTCATAACGAGCCAAAGTCACTTGGTTATAACGAGCACGAGGGGACCGGCAAAATCTGCTGCTCAGAGCCGTTACACGTAATATACAAGGTTTTAAAAAATGATTTTGTAACAAAGTTGACGATGAGTAATACAAAAGAAGATGGAACAAGATTGCAAAGCCCAATTTTAGCCACTTTTGCAGATTTTATATGACAATTTTATGCAGTGCCCGATGGATGGGAATGCTTCACTTTGCCGACTATCTTACACAGGAAAAAGATGAATCCGTCTTCAACGGGATTTAAGGAAATTCCCACCGCCACGTTATGCCGCTACCCCTGTCTGTTATATTACTTCGGCAATTGTTTTTTTTTCAGATCCAATGATCTGTACATATATTTAGAAATTGTATTGATACGGTATATCAGTGAAATGTCCTCGATATAACAGCCGACGATTGTGTGAAAATAAGCGTGAATCAAAATATCATTGGGTAAATGCTCTTTATAGCCGTGTACTCACTGTTGCCCTGATCAGCAAGTTCAACTGTAAACACATATGTTTGTAATTTAATTTAATAACAATTACCATATATATATATGGTAATTGTTATTAATTTAATAAATATGACTCCACACAGTTATTTTGCTTCATTTGACAAAATTATACATATTGTTTTTTTAAATTAAAAATAAGATTAATTAGGTTACGTTAGATTTTGTTTTCATATTTCTTTACAACTTTATATCACTTTTGAAAAGTGTGCTCATTCATACGAATGTTTATTTATCATTGAACCGTCCGCAACCTAGAGGTGTTTCGAAGAACTCGACCTAGATAGCACAAGTATTTCAAAACCCTTTAATCTATTTACATTTACCGGAACCGTGCAATGGAGACACGGCACAGAAGGGAGTATTCACACTGCACCGATCGTGAATGTGTTCATAGATAATGTACGCAACTAATTTAGCCGCGCTTGCCACTTTGCGAGTCTGTACTGCGCGGTGCCGGTAGACGTGAATCGAACTTTAATCGGGATTAGTAACGCACCAGAGTCAGGGCATGGTATAATTAAACGGGATAAATCTAGTTATAGATAATATATTAATAACAAACTGCGCTGTAAAAATCATCAATATGGCCGAATTCGACACACCGCCCGCAACCTGTGGGCAATCGGCGGAACTATTCGCCCTATGATTACACGTGTTTCGAAGAGATTCGCAAAAAAAAAAACTGCGGGGTTTTCGGTAATGAAGTCGTTAGCTCTTGAAATCGATTACAATATGGAACGAATGGAGTGTTTATAAAACAGATTAAACTAGATTATTTTTTTGTTGGAACTTTTCGATCAGGCAATTGATGCTACGGTCAGATTGTTGCGAATTCTTCAGCCGGGGTCATCGACACCGTAACGTATGTATTGTGGTTGTTCTCTATTTTACGGTAGAACTACATACTCTATGGACGCGTAGTGCTAGATTATTTATACCAGTTATTCTTCTCTATTGAAAGTGGGCCTTATTTGCTATCAAGCGAACGTTATCTTTCCTACATACTTATATTAATAATTACATTTCGGAATGCGTGTCATTCTGTGGTGTGAAATGTCGTAATAATTAAGAAAATGTATTATGTACATGTAAAGTACGTTCTTTTATCTGCATTCCTGCTTGTAATGTTTATGAGTGAATTTATAAAATAGAGTGTGTACTTGCTAAAATCAAATTATAATAACTAACTAACTAACCATCACGCCGTTTCCCCGCAAGGGTAGGCAGAAGGGACGGACCGCTAAACAACTCGATCTTGGCATACACTTCTTGCTTCATTCACATTCATATATTGTCTCATGCATTCTCTTCTATTATTCCGACTTCTGACATGGTCCGACTCAAGCATTTTATTCACTTGATCGTGACATGTCTTCCTCGGGCGTCCCCAGCTCCTACTTCCATTAACATTCGCTTCATATATTCTTCTAACACTCCTTTCTTCGTTCATTCGCTCTACATGCCCAAACCAACTAAGCGTCCCTTTCTTAATCGTACTCATTACTTGTATTATTTACGAATCTCAATACTTTTCACAGGATCATACATGGTTTTACCACACATTCGCCTCAGAGATCTCATTTCTTCGGCATTCAGTTTACTTTCATCCTTCCTCTACCAATTCCATGCGCCAACCGCGTTCAGTCCTCCGTTAATGGGGTTTCCTGCATTCACCCTTCTTTCAATATCCCTATCAGTCTTTCCATCTCTCGTAAACATACTTCCCAAATACACAAACTCATCGACCTGCTCCAAGTATTCATCATCCACAACTATATTGAACACTGTTTTCGTACTCTCTCTTTCAAACATCATGACTTTAGACTTACTTACATTCATCGTACACACTTCGTTCATTAATAGATACGAGGGTAATTATAATAATGATATATTATACTGCACTTAAATAATTTGGAAAATGTAATTATTTTTCACATCTCTTTATACTTAATTGTTATAGAATTATTTTTTCATATCTACCTTACCTATCATCATACTATGTCAATACTATTATTTTCCTTCTGTACAATGGCACTTAAAACGAACTAAAATTATCAATTTGACTGTCCTAAAACGGGATTTGTTCCAAGTTGGTCAGTCAAAGATTTCTAACAATTTTCGTTACAATTATTATTATTACTTACATGTTTTTTCATGAGCTTTCATGGATAGCATTAGCAAATAATATAAAATATATATACATATATTTATTTATTTTTTTACTAACTGCGCTCTACTTCCATTCTACAACATTTGTACTATCGCGGTGTAAATATTACGCGGCGCGTAAAGTCGGAATAGAGAAAAACTTAACTTATCATGGTCGGGGTAACTACATCGAGGCAGAACCAGTGCGAGAAAATCTAATAAATTAAACGGCTTCGATTTAAGGGGATTAATGGTGAGAAACTCCTAAGAAGTTCTTAGATATCAAATATACTTAAATGTATGAGCAGCGTAATGCGTCAGATGAATCTAACTTACGTATCTACACAAATAGTTACAATAGATTGGATCATATTTATCTACCTTATTTCTTATGATAGAATAATTAGAAATATTCTATTTAATTTTATGTTTAGCAGTTAGTTACAGATTGACGTATTTATCATATTCATGTCACGCTCTCCAAAAGTTGAAAAAAATTGAACCAATCAATCAATTAACATACTTACGTACTACATAATTTAAAATAAAAATTATATTTTATCCTCCGAGTGGAAACTGAAGACTGATTGAAAGGGAGATATGTCAATACGGAAGAGAGAGGGAGCGCGCTAATATAAACAGCGCTGAGGGCGTAAATGATCGTCTAAATAATATCTAATAAACACGACATATTTAGAATAGAGCAAAAATCTCAAGACTACTTACTTAAGTAGCATTTAAAGGAACGCTGTGATTTTTTCATACTTATAACATTTTAAATAGCAAAACACGCGTGTTATTAACATTTTTCAGAACACACTTTGCATTTTATTTTCTACCAAGAAAATTTCATATAATTACTTTTCTAGACATCTGAATAGAAATTATTTAAAAAAATAACATATCTTTATAAAAACTTCAGGGAAGTTTGCAATATGTACATGCGAAGGCTAATTATTCGAACAAGGTAACCAACTAACTAACCATAACGCCGTTTCCCCCAGGGGTGGGCATAGAGGGTAGACCGCCACACAACTCTGTATCAGCACGCATTCTTCGCTTAATTCACATTCACACATCGTCTCAAAATACTGTTGTTCTGACTTGACGTGACGAGACTCGAGTATTCGATTCACTTGATCGTGTCATGTCTTCTGATGATGAGCAACTAATGATAACAGAAAAAATTGTTTTTTTACCAATATCACCTAATATTTTTAAAATCTCTTTTTCTTATTCGCCTTATTTGAATGTCAATTAACATGGAAACCGAGGGTAAAACTTTCAATTAATATTTAAATAACTTATTTATCTAAATCATTATTCACAATGCCACATCTAAAATATAAACTAAATGTATTTTATTACATGTGTTTAATGTTATCCTACCTGCTTCAACTTGTAAAATAGAAGGAATCTCTTTTATCCACTGGATATATGATATACACTAGAAATGTATTCCATGTAGATTTGAATGCCTGAGCTGACAGTACCTTTTGGTTCTAGCCCCGAGAGAGAGCCAATTAAAATACTGCGCTCAGTCTCTCTGACATTTCCTGACATCGAATATTCCATTCCATTTGATTTTGAATTTGTACTGAGAGAGTGAATTTTTAAATTTCAAATTTGATTCACGAAACACGCCAACGCCATTTATTATGGTTTTATCTATCTATTAAGTAGGTACAGAAATAAAACGGTTAATATTGAATCAAAAACATCTTAAATACATAAATACGTATAATGTTAACAATAAAAAGATTCAGAATTATCTGACGTACGTATATCAACTTTTAACTAATGTGTGTTAAATGTAGTGGAATCACTCGCTTTTGGATGAATATATTTTTAACATATTCGAAACAAAATATTGTTCCAGTAAAACAAATACAGCATCAACAGCTTTAAATGATCATGAACTTTCAGTAAAACTGTTTTTCTTTGTAAAGTACAAACAAGCTAAGACTCAGCAATACCCTCCGAGCGGAAACTTTGTTTGAAAGGGAGATACGTACAGAAGAGTGAGAGAGAGGGAGCGCGGTAATGTAAATTACCCTTAGGGCGTAAACGGTCGTTTAAAAAAATATTGAATAAAACACGATATATTTAGAATAGAGCTAAACTCTCAAGACTGACTTAAGTGTATGCAAAGAAATGCTGTGAAATTTTTCATGCCTATAACATGTTAAATAAAAGATTCACACGTGTTATTTATATTTTAGGAGTATACTTTGAATGTTTTTCTATCAATAAAATATCATATAATTACTTTTTCAACTAGATGTCTGAATCGAGATTATCTTAAAAAAACATGTATTTTTTGAAGTATTGTACATAAAAACTTTTTAAGGGAAGTTTGTAATATTTACATAGAAATTCTGAATGTGGAGGCTTAACAACTTTTAAAAATAGCCTTCTCAAGTACCTACTTCTATTTTTGTGTCTTACGCTTAGTCAGACACCTAAGGATCAATTTATTTTTAAATATTTTTTGCACATTTATTATTTATATTCAAATGGAATTAATTCAATAAAATAGGCCACAATTAAACAACGTATTGGGGAACCATAAGGTTTTCCTTTGACATTCACTCTATTGGATATGGGTTTGCATTGGTATATGCATCTATAGTCTGCTGAGCGCACAACAAATTGATTACACCCCAAATAATGCATTCCTGTCACTAAACTGGCTGCGACAAACGCGATAGGGTATTTAGCAGCACCCACGCGGACAAATTTAATGGTTTTTTGGAGGAATATTTCCATTGGAGCATCATGGTGTAGATTTTAATAATTAATTAGATTAATTGTTAACCACATGAGGTGATTGAGAGTCTAGCCCTCAAAATTTATTTTGGTTTTTAATTTAATTAGCAATTTTTGTCGTACGTATAATAAGTCTCGTCAAATTTAATGTTTCAAAGACCCAAGTATCCCTGATTACGTCTAAAATGAATCGAAATGGCAATCTAGTCACCTTTAATGGAAGCAATCTTCCCAGCAAGCCTTCCATTGATATGCTTGGTGTAACCTTAAGTGACCAGCTCATGTATGGGGGCTCAGAAGCTGGGCGTATTGTACAGGGCCCGCAGACACTTAATACACAACTGCTTAACCTGTACAAATCGTAAGTGCGCCCCACTGTAGAATTTGGCAGCCACCTCTGGTCGAGAGTCCTAAAATATCTAAAAAAAAAAAAAAACAATTGACTCTATGGGGAAACAAGCGATCCGTTTGATAGTTCTTAACAAACGGATTGCAATCTTTGGAGCACAAACTTCAGGTGGGAATGCTGTCCTTGTTCTGCCGGTATTTCAATGGAAGGTGCTTTGAGGAACTACCGTCATTGATTGATCTCTTCGGTAACGCTGCACAGTTGGGAAACACGTCAAACGCGCGCCCAACATTTGTACACGGTTGGCATTTGTCACATGAGAACGAGTCGCTTCTACGACTCGTTCTTGTATTCAACAGCTCGGCTATGGAATAATTTCCTTCCTCCTACTAGAAGTAAACGTGGATCTATTCAAGACCCATGTTTACTCCTTCCTATCCTCTGAAAGTCTCTCTACACAGCATCCCCAAAGATGACGTAGGCCTTGGGAGAAATTATTTTAATGGATTTTCTCTTACAATTTGTTTTTGTCTGTTAACGGTAATGTGATTGGTGGTATTTATTTATAATGTAAGTGTATTTAATTATTTTTAATTAAGCTTGACGTTACGGTATACAATATGTTATAAGCTGTGATTGTTTCCCCAATAAAAATACATAAACAATTAATTGCCTTAGATTAGTAACCCATTTCAAATAACGTCATCATTAAGATTTTACATCCCAATAAATATCCTCTAAGATAAATAGATCACATCGTAAGTTAAGTAAGGAAAAAATCTATTAAACATTTCTAATGTAATGTTAACTTATGGAAATTTTTATGTGTTTTAATATATTTACAACATATATGTTTTAAATGATTTTTTACTACTCTACCTTGGACCTTGTCAACCTACGCATTTTAAATTACATATTTTCTTCAATGATTAAATATTACAATGAGGTTTTTAAATCAATAAAAATAATTAATAATTAAAAATTACATCTATTATCTTTGCCATAGGCATACACCTCTATAAAAAAACCATACTTGATTCGCATTCATACTTCTTCAACCATACACGTATCTAGATTAATAACTCGGGCTTTTAATTTTTGCTGCCTCGAGACATAAATTAACTACAAAATTATTGCAACATGCATTACGGATTGGCTAGCTGTAGCTCAGTAGATTAGAGCGCAAGGTCCCGGGTAGACCACGAGGTACCATTATCTTTTTCCTTAATGTGTCTTTTGCGGTTTCATGTTTCATTTTGAGAGTTGTTAAAATTATCGTCAATGATTAAAAAATATATTACAATGAGGTATATAAGCCTCAATAAGTTGAATTTTAGTCTCATTTGTTCAAGAAAATTCCATAGGGCGGGTTGTTTCACAGAATTTGATGGATTCATCAATATTTCAAAGTAATATTCAAGTTCTGTAAAAGTGTTATGCAAGTTCTGATATTATTCAAGCACTGTTATACAATTGGCCATTAATGTAATAATAACAGAACTTGAAAAGATATTTTACAGAACTTGAATATTCCCTTTGAAATTATGATGAATCCTTCAAATTCTGTGAAACAACCAGCCCTAAGATTTTTCCGAGATTGATTAACAAATGTTAAAAATAATTATAGAAAAAAAGTGACGAATGTTTAGACATTCCACGAATATAATAACCAAAATGTAATTACTTTTGTGTGCAAATTTAATATTCATTCGCGGAACTGTAAGCTCCTTGGCTCTAGATCAGATGATACTGGTAAGGTCAATTAATAAAATTATAAAAACGTGCATCCGAGAAGTCAGTTCTACAATATACATTAAATAAAAGAATGCACCTAGATCCAGCGTGGAAGATTCATATAGAGTTGGCGAGATACATGTCAGAATCTATATATTGCTTGAAGTGGCTTTAACTATGTTTATTATCCAGTTATGAGTAACCAGGTATATCCCAACCATCCTATTCCATTTCATTTTGAAGCGCTGTGTATTTTTGCACGTGTCTACGTATCTACCGACTTTCTACCCTCTCTTTGTTTTGACAGGCTATTGTCCCCGCGCCGCCGCTGTAAGTAGAAGCTAGGTGACCTCAAAGGGTTTTCCACTTGGTGACCACTGGCCACTCGTTAACCACTGGCAAACAAAGAGGTCGCTCTTTGCCACCCCTGCATACTGATGTACCCTAACAAGCCAGGTATATATCAGAGTGTTTTAGTTCATATTGTGATGAGAAAACTTCAAGTAGAACCGACATAAGCAAGCCCTATTTCGAATTGCCTTGATGTTGCCTGCAAAATACATGGAATTAAATGACAAATACTCGAATACTGCGCTACGTCTCTCATCGAAACAATGACACATATTTAAATGTTCAAGAAAAAGAAAAAATATCACTTTCTGTATCAGTGGCGCGCATTCCATAGTAATAAATATTAATGTAATCGACTTGACGCGTGATGCTACCAAACAAATTTCATTGAACAATAAAGTATGATATAAATCTACGTATTTACTTAAGTGTAGAATTATTTGTAAGAATTAAGAATAGTAATATTGTAAAAATTAAAAATTCCTACCTCACATATTCTGGGATATAGTCGTACAACAAATTTCTTCACTTGTGAATTTATATGTATTCTGTATAACTTTGGACACTAGCTCCATTCTCTATAATGTGATGTAATACTTCAAACTAATTTATTAAGGAAATGGTTTTAACATAAAAATCACTTTCAAATTTACGTAACGTAAAGCAATTGCCTGTTGTTTCCAAGAAAACCGATATGTCAAAATCTTTCCTGTTAACCTCCTAATAATTACACAAACGAAACCCTAATCAAAAACTAAAACAATTTTAACAAAAAAAAATTTGCAGGCGTCCATTAAATTTGTATTTTTTATACAATAGATCGCTTCCTTTGATGGTATAAGGGCCGCTTTAACAACCATCCGTTCATAATGCTTGAAACCATACTCGTATTTAACTAATATTTGGTCTACCGCCCGATTTCATAGTTTTATAAACGTTCGTCAGATTACCGGTCGTTATTTGAAACCGTACAATGTTTTAATTAAAAAGTCAATATATAATTTGTTTCGTTATTTTGATTTGATTCCGTTGTTTTGTTAATTTCAATTGAATTCTTTAAACAGTGAAAGTGATGACAAGCGAATGGCAATTATTCAAAATATTTAAAAAAAAATGGACGGATAACGGTCCGTTAACAAAACGTTCTGTTACGTAACAGAAATTTGGTAAATCGTTTATAAAACTGGCCATCAATATAGTAATAATATATCACAAATTGTCAATTTTTCTATAGCGCCGTTTAATGATTAAAATAACCTCAAAGGTATCGTCGATAATAATGTTAGGTGAAGAAAAACGATCTAAAACGTATTTCGTAGCATACATTTATATGAAGAATGTCTTGTAGGTGTGTCGGTGTACCAAAACATAAAGATAAATTTGCCGTTGAAAATGGATATAATGTTTAAATAATTCTGGGCTGTTAAGGTGGTAGGAACGTCGGAGAGAGATTATTTATTAATTATAAACAATAATAATATTATTACGCAATTCGAAAAACATAATGAATTAAAAGAGAAAAATATTTATTACTTATTTTTAAAGGCTTATTGTTTATCGAAATCAAATAAAAAATATCACCCTTTTCTGACCATCTATGTACGTTTTACAAAATATTTTAAAATGTTGAATAACCTAAAAAAATACTTTGGAAAATTTCCTTTAAAACGTCGAAACCAAATTTAACAAAAAAAGCATAGGGTATTGTTTTTTTAGATACAGATTTCAAAACTTTGGCTAAATTAAAAAAAAGGTATGTACCGGAAAAGAATTGCGATTATTTCGCTTATTTTTAATATTTTGTAAAACGTAGGCGGTCATAAAAGGTCATATTTTTTTTTGATTTTGATACTAAGCCGATTTAAATTAAAACAAATAATTTTCTCATTAAAAGCATTATGTTTATCGTATTGCGTAATAATACTATCATTATTTTGAATCAATAAATAATCCCTCTCCCTCTTAAACTTAAAATTTTCTGGTTTATGACTTGCCGACAAAGCTTATTGTCTTATTTTGAATTATGCGGGAAAAATACGAAAAAAAAATCAGTTCTACCAACACTGCAAAAAAAAGAGAAACGGAAATCAAACAGGAATAAAATTTAAAAATAACACCAACACTAGATCAGAGAATAAGATAAAACATTTTTCCGGAAGTTGTGAACATTGCCAGGAAAGAAGAAGATAAGAAGGAATTGGGGAAATGAAAACGGTAGTAGAAGACGATAGAAAAATACGACAGCTCACTTTGTTTCTAGCAGGATGTCGTTAATAATTTTCCAGTAATTACATTAAGAGGGATTAAGTCCGATTTGGTACAAAATGTTATTACCAACTTCTTGCGAAGCTCCGTTACTTTATTTAAGGAAATCTCGTACCTTATAGCACTGAAATATCCTGCAGTTTTAAGCGGAAAAGAGTCATAACTCATCTTTTTAAAAGTTTCTCTTTTTGAAACCGTTAATACTTGATGGGATTCCATCGTTAATTAATAAAATGAAACCAATTTAAAACATTACACCAGAATGAAGATGGACGTGATTGTTTGAAACCGGTCAGGTCTAATTAAATAAACAAGTGGAATAAAGTTTAAGTTTTAAAAATAAACTCCGTGATAGGTGAATTATTAAGTTTTTGTTTTGTTTTTTTTTTTAAATAACTTATCGAAGCTTATAAACCTCACTGTATTTTTCTTATCTGTGTCTTTTCTGTTTCGTGTTTCATTCTGTTGAGTTGAGTGGTTACAATTATCTTCAATAATTAAAAATATATTACAATGAGGTTTATAAGCCTCAATAAGTTATTTAAAAAAATAAATAATAATATAAATCACAGACTTGTCGCAAAAGTCAACAGATGTCCCATATAAATAAAAATCGAATTGGTATATCCGAGACACTATCTAATGGTTACAAATAAATTCGAGTTAGAATCTTGTAGCCATTATAAGGTAACAGCAAAAATATGTGGGTAATATAACAGTTCGCAAGAAATCGAAGTATGATACCGATAAGGATGACGGCACGGATTGGGGTAGCCGTAGCTCCGTGGATTAGAGCGCAGGGTTCCGGATACACCATGAGGTTCTGGATTTCGTCTTTTCGAATTCACGTTTCTTTCTTTTTTGTTAATGTTATCTTCAATGATCAAAAATAAAGACGAACTATTACTATCCGGTAAATTCACAAGGGAAGATTCACAGCGGGGGTGGAAATTGTGGGGGTGGGGCAATTATTTGCCATTATTTGGAAGTATGTTTTTTATACTGAAATAATTTAGTACAGATAATAATAGTATTAAAAGTTAATAACTAAAAATAGCAGTTCTATAGCATAAAAAATAATCTGATTCTCATATCACATTATGATATGCAAGTATCATGAGAAAATGTACCATTTTGAAGATGGACGTGATTATTCGAAACCGGTCAGGACTGATAAGGTGTTATTATTAATAAAAAAATCTTTTTCTACGTATAAGCTTCTGCAACATATTGATACTTGAATATTAAACAGTGGTGTAAACAAAGATTTTTTTTATTAATTTTCCTAATATAAACAGTCATTATTGAGACATTTTATTTTATGTATCGTGAAAGGTGAACTTTACGCGCAGTGATTCTTTGGCAGAAAATTTGTGTGCGATAAACTTTCCCCTGGAGTGAATCTTCCTAGAACCATTAGCAAATGTTTAATAAATGATAATAATACGATGTTATCACAGCGTGACCTTATGAGTTTCTTTAAAACATATTTAAATTCAGCCTGCTCAAGCCGCGAAAACCTCCATAACGTTAATTGGTTTATTCTTTAAAGTACAATCACGGTTGGTTTCTCACGCCTAAAAGAACGGTCTCATTTTTTGCGAAAAGAAACACACGTGGTATAAATTAAATAATATAGAAATAAATCATTAAACTGGTGATAGGGGGCGCTGCACAGAAGCAAACAGATTAACGTTATTTAAATGGAAAATTATTTTTTCAACAAACATTAATTTTATGTCCATATAATTTTATCCACATATAGAGCATATTTTATGAGTGCTAACGCCTTCACAAAGTATTAGAATTTTTTTGCTCTATAGTTACTTCTGTTTGAATCATTATTAGGCCAAAAAAGGGTTTTTTTATTTATTAGTTAAGCAAAAAAATTGCACAAATAATTTTAACTATAAAAAGTACACAGTATATAACTATTGGATGCCAGACCGAGCATGACCGCCGAAAGAGAAGCTGTTGCTGTATTTGCAGTTTTATGGTGTAATAAGGATTGCAACCTAGCAAAGAAAATATATCCCATTGAGTAGATTGCCAGCGATTAAAAAACGAAAAAAACATACTTTTAAAAATCTTTATGGGTAATTTCGGGGGGAAAAATCACAAAGTTCGTGTTAATATTAATTATCAATTTAAAATTGTCTATTCTGAATGGTGGTTTTTCATCTCTCAACTATTTTTTAGGTCACGTGATGCAAACATTCCATGATGCAGTATTTTATTTATATAAACGTGAAATGTGTTAATTTAAAATTTAAAGGGAAATGTAGCAGTATAAATTGTTGCAAAATAATTCCGTTGCACCTGCTGACGTCAGAATTAATAGACTTGCCCTAAGTACGATTTTGACGACTTGAGACGAACGTCACGTGACACCCGTTTTGGTACCATTTTAGTTCAGGGTCGTCCACGATTGTTTCGAATGATTTTGACTGCGGTAAGTAAATTACAAACATTTAAAAAAAAAAATTGGTTTTTGTAAAGAACCCGAACCTCTTTACTTGGTTGCTGTTTTACTTAAATCGACGGCACGCCTAACTCGCCTCCCCCCCCTCTTTTTGGTTACTTCCCCTTGGGTGTTAAGGCATCTCTATGATTTATTTGTTCTGTGGTTGCATCTCAATACCTACATTTGCTACATAATTTGGTTTCACTTTGCGTTCAGTGAAATTATTAATGAGTTTTTCTGAAGGACAGGCATACGTCCATGTTTAGTAGGATAATAAAATAGACGTACAGTGAATGCAATGAATTAATCATTCTTATATCACGTATTATAAAGATTTTTTATTACTATTTCAGTAAGATTAACTTTGCACACTGACTCTCATGTGCCATTTTTCCCACGGTAGCCAACTTAATACCGCAATGTGTAGACATCTGTACAGATGGTTCAGCATAATGAACCGGACTGAATATCGGACAATGGGAATTCCACTGGCTCATGTTTTGAGTTCAATTGTGTTAATTGGTGCGATTTAGCCGTTTTCGGGCAGATGAAATTTTTACTAAGATTAAAATTTAATTAATTGAATATAACAAGTTATTGCTATCCAATTGGTAATTAATTATACTTGTAAGAATGTTCAATTTGGCTTGATGTAAACTTATATAAATTATTTTTTTGGCTTTGCAAATGAAGTGATGGATGAATGGCATGGGTGGAATTTTATAATTAATATTGTTTGTGCAAAATAAATAAATATTAATGAATATATGTCACTAAGATTTAAACAATAATTATATTATAGTGTAGAATTAAATCTGCTAAAATATAGAATATTCTACGTAATTGAAAAAGATTTTTGAAATTCTATCCATATTTATAGATACACAGGAAAAAATATTATTATTGGCAATAAGTTAAAGCTTTTTTTTTTAATTTAAAATTTTGTCTTTTAAACGCGTGGCTTAGAAAATTCCTAAAGAATAATTCTAGTATATTGAATAATGAAGTAAATTTATGGTATAGTCCTCTTCTAGATATTTTTCCAGAGAACCGCTCTGAAAAATCTCTATTTATCCCTTCCCCTTTTGATCGCCTCCCACTCCGACACTTAAATATTCATGTATGTCTGTCATTTTGTTTTATATCTTAGGTTAGTTTTAATATTGCCGTGAAGGGTACTTCCGATACCGGTTGATCAGTATATTAAATTAACGTATTTTAAAACAAATACATGTCTTTATATTATAATTATAGTGAGCCACAAAGTAAATACTTTTTACGAATAATTTATAAAGGCTTGGTAAAAATTATTATTTTGTAAATGGATCACTTTAAACTAAAATTATCAATTAGGATTAATGGTGTTTAAATCACATAAAAAATCCCATTTGATGTAAAAATAATACCTTGTGATTTAAAAGTATGGAGTTCTACAGTATTACCCCAAAAACTTGTTTCGTTCTTTATTTCCACCAACTTAACAAATTATACATAGAAAAATTAACGGAGTCGAAATATTATAAAATAATTTCCCTAAAGTAAGTAGAATAGAAGCCTCGCTTCAAAATACGTACATAATGTAATAATTTACACATCACTAGTCAGACAAGCGGATAGGAAATAATGTCCCAGCAACTGCAACTAACAAGTAGAAACTAATAATTAGTGACAACTCACAACAATACTCGATATGAACAGTGTTAACACTATCATAGCAGTTGGATTTACCTTGTTGGGAATACGTCGCACTCCATAGCCAATCGTCACATTAAATCAATGGGCCCAGCTCACATGGAAACTTTTAATGACGATAAGTTTTATAAGGGTAAAAACATCCTTCTGGAAAGTGGTTCAAGTATTAGGTACTCGACACTTTTTAATATAGGGATGGAGACATTATAAAAATGATTGCGTGTTATGCATTTTTTTTATTTTATATTGCAAATAATATTGCGAGCCTCACTAGACAATTAATTTTATGAGGTTGGCTAATACAGTTTTGAATAATTTAATATCGTTTACAATATTGAAAAGTGAATTACATTTTTTTTTTAAATTGGTACCTAGATATGTATGTGTATTTTAAAATATAGTTTAATATTAAAATCAAAGCTCAATATTTTATTTTATGTCACAAAACGAAAAATAAAGTTTTTTGTCGGAATGAATTCCAGGTAACCTCGCACGATGCTTTAGTTCTGTCCATCAGAGAAGTCAGCAGACGTACAATGATTTTATAATGCGAGTAATTTGACAATGAATGGTGTTTGTTTGAAATGTTTTCGTCTTTTTCTAAACTTTAAAAAAATGTATTTTGTATGATTAAGGTGAGTAATTCATTTGTGGATTTATAACAAAAGATACATAACGGTCAATGTCACCACATGACTGTTCCCATTAATATTTATTCAACACGATTTCGCGTAACGACATCCCCTACTGCACTAGAAAACCTACCCCATTACGTAAACTTTACCCCCCGCCAGTGAAAGGCAGGAAATACACCCTCAAAATTCTCAGGCTTTCATGGAATGGTGTATCGACCTATCGATTGTGAAAAAGCAAGGCAGCCAAAAGAGCTGTCAACTGTGTACTTTCCACGAGTCGTGCATATTTCTGAATACATATCTAACAAAACCGATAAAGTAACCGGGAGAAAAATTAAAGATTTTCTGCCGCTATTTTTATTAAAAATCACCTCATGGGCACTGGTAAAAATAGAACCATGTTAAAATAAAGTTTTTTTTTAATAATAATGAACCATTATTGTATTAAATTAAAATGCTTTTACAAAGACTAAAAGAAAAAAAGTAGACTAAAACTAAAATCGACAACTAATATTTATATCTTGAAGCGATAGATCTCAAATTTCTGGGATAAATTGTGCAGAATGAAAAAAAATAGTGAAGATACAAATTTACACAATGGAGTCACAAAAATATAGTATTTAGGTGGGGTTACCTCAGAATATGGTTTTAGATTAATCATTTATTGAAATGATTTTCTGAACAGGTTCAAGAATATCATTGAATTATTTCATACATGCAAACACATCTAATCAGTTTTATGCTATTAGAAAATGTTCTTACAGTGTACCATAAAATTAAATGATTACATAATTCGGTTGTGAGGTATATTAAATTTAAAAAAAAAGTTTATTTTTTTAATTCCAGGGTTTCAGGCTTTTAAAAAAGAACATTAAAAAAGCCACTCATTTTTAAGTGGGATAAGTTATTTTGTCAGTGGTATTTACAAAAGCAATATTGATTACAAGCACGTTTTTATTAAAATACTTCGTATTGTCTAGATAATCTAGTAAGAATATGAGTAGATATCCAAGTTTTGAATATTATTTTTCGCAAATACACAAATGAATACAGCGTCATCTATGATTAGAACTTGAAAACAAAATACTTGAAATAATGAATAAAAGTCAGAGGTAATTTTTTGATATGATTAAAAACGCAGTAACATTATTATGCTTTGATTTAATTTAATTTTATAAGCTTAACTATTTACTTAAGTTACATGAAATTGAGAATTTCAGTTAAATAAATTCAATTTTGTGAAACGAAATTTAGCGAATTCAAAACACTATTTCTAGTTTAGAATCGTTTACGTTTTATTCCAGGAGTCTCCAACCTTTTCAAATAATTCAATAAATGCAGACCAACAATTTAACTTGAGAATATTATGTAGGTAAGTAAATACATTGTTTGTAAAAACTAATGTTAACCCTTTAGGTGCCACATGTATTTTTTTTAAATGATGGAGAAGTGTCGATAATACATGAATACATGAATACATGTATATATTTTTTTATTTTTTTTATTTTTAGACACATGTTTTCAATAATGTGACGTAATTTTAAAAGCGTGGGTAACGCGTGACGAATTTTATGGCTCGAGCTATATATCGTTCTGTGGCACTCGGGTACAATATCGGAACGATATATCGTTCGGTGGCACCTAAAGGGTTAAAGAGGTAACGAAATTAGTTTTTACGGAGAAGTAAATTGTTTTGACAATGTTATAAATAGTTTATGCGAGTTTAAAATAATTATTTATTTTTCATTCCTAGGTTAAAAAAGGCTAGATTTACAGCATAGGCTCAAAAATGTGTTTCTGATTGAAATAAGGAAACTATACATATTTATTAGTTTAAAACTACTAATAAAAAAAAACGGTTTTAAAGCAGAAAACCAAAATTATCACAACTGCAAAAATAATCAAAAAAATAAATAAATAAAGATTTACTTTCCCATAAAAAAATTTAAAATACTCGTCAGGATTTGAGAAATGATCTGACTTCTGATTTAAAAAAAAACGATATATAGAAAAAATAAAAATAAATCATCACGATATCCGCTATTTTACAAAACGTTGAGAGTTGGATATAGCCCGTACGTCAAAGGTTGGAGAGCACTGGTTTAGTACACGGAACCTATCCGTCATAAATTAACTGCTTACATAGTAAAGCAATATAATAAACCTAATTTTCTTCATACAATATACGAGTAGAAGCTATTATTAAATTAAAATATAATAGCAATAAATCTTACAAGATAAATTGCGTTTTATGTACAATTAATGAAAATTGCTTGGTAAGTAGAATTAACACGTAAGTTGAAATGGCTTGCTAGTAATCATCATAACGGCGTTCCCAGGAGTTCCTGCCTATTCTCTCTTCGCACAGCCTTTCAGTGGCTTTTCCTCAATTTCCGGGATAACTCACACCTCGTTTTTCACTAACTTAATAGCTTCCAAAAACAGAACCATTTCAGAAGATAGATCTTAATGATACAAAACAATAAGGTAACTTTGTACTACAAACATACAGCATTATTATCTCGCGGGAACAACAGCTTGAACGTCATCTAGCAAAGCTCACCGCCAACTTAACTCACCACTTCTGCAGCTTACCATAAATCTTGGTCACTCCAAAAATAATCAATCTGGGTCTTATCTCTCAGGTATCATTATCTGCCAAACAACTTCCTACAAGAAAGGCGCAAAAATTGTTTTTTTCACTACTATCACAGCGTTTCAGAAATTTCCACACATATCAACCTCATCCCTCCAAAATCACAACTACTAACTACCACAGCCTCAGCACATTGACAAACTCAACTATCAAAACTCACCACTTCCGCAACTTCTTCCGTCACCATAAATTACAACCACACGATGATGCGCTCTCCTTTAAGGAAAGCGCGCATCAAGAATAGATCAAAAGGTATTATCACAAATTCAACCCCATCCCTCCGTTGTTACTGCCTGCTGTCAGGAAACAACAAACAACCTTAACTCTAACTACCTGCTGCACTCACCACAAGTTCAACTCACCACTATTATAACTTTATCGTTGTTGATACCTAAACACAACGCTGCAGTGTATGGATTTTACCCATCATTTGTCTAGGAATTTAGTTACCAACCTTCAAACAAATGGTGAGTTGGCTAGTTATTTTCTGTGATCAACATGCTTTCAGAAAATACACATACTAAATTAAATAGTACAAATAAGTTATTAGTCATGATATTTTTTATAACTATTGAATGTATATTATTGTATGGAATGTGTGGGACTGCACTAACCTCCCCACATACCGGAATAAACATTTATTATTATTATTATTATTATTATTACTAACAATGTATATTGGAAAATTAATAGAATTTTAACCTTAAGTGTGGTTTACTTTATAATAAATCTATTTACTATGATAGTAAGTCCTAACTACTATGATCTGTAAAGTTAAAGGTGAAGAGAAATAGCCCTAGAATAGATACATTAATAAATTCGAATTTATTCACCTAGGTGAGCAACGCAAAGAGTTTCGGAATATTTTTTTCAGAATAAAATTTGGAAATTCTTTATTTTACGCACTGAACGAATTTAAACTGTGGAACTCTTTCTATAAGACCTTCCGTGGTCTGATAAAAATCAAACAAAGAAGACAACACTTGAATAAATATTAACAGTAGGTGGATGGGGGTGGGAAATAACACACAGAGAAGGGATCAATAAGGAGTATGCAGGGAAAAGAGAGCGGAATGCAATATAATATATATTACTTCTTCAATAGATGTAAAATTACTTTTTTTTTATCATTTTTAGTCAAATTAATGAGAAATGTATTGTATTAACCACTATTTAATATACAAATATCAACATGTTTCGGAAGCGAAGCTTCCCTCATCAGGACACAAATTATAATTTGTATATTTGATATTTATATATTACATTTCTTTTTCGTTTAATATATACGAGTATTATATATAGTGGGATTAGACGCGAATTGTTCCATTCGAAATTGTTCGACAGGTTTAAATATATTTAGCTGTTAAAACAAGTATTTATTTCATGTTTTATGACAAGCCACGATGTAAATGCTTAGCAGAAGTGATTAATTTTACTGAAAAGTATTTTGTTACAATATGTTATGCATAAATCTGAAAACCTTATTTCCAGAAAAATTTATTAAAAAAAAATATTCTACTTTTGAGCTTAAAGCTATAATAGCATTATATTTCATTTCATATTCCATATGTACACCAGCCAACAAGCAACTCATCTCAATATTTAGAAGTATTACGCGCTAAATTAGTATTATTTTTACAAAATATTGAAAAAACGCCATCTGTGATTGCAAATTTTCTTAATCATTTTTAATTTAACATTAAACTCGTTTTTATTACATATCAATTAAAATGTGAACGACAAAAAAGTTTGAGTGGTGAACTGGAGAATATAATATACAGATGTAAAGGTAGCAAATATCAAATGAATCTTATCTTTTACTATTTCAGTGTGAGATCCATGACAAATGTGAGTAAATTTACACTCCTCCCTGCGAAGGCAATAAATCTGATAAAGGTTTAAAAATTCAATCCGTTACCGTTGGAAAGCCAGAAGATTGCCTGGTACTCCAATCTGTTCTCCTGGAACCGATTTTTACGGCTATCCGTGAAAATAGAGCCAACCACAGAAGATGAAAAATCCTTTAAATTTTCAATAAACTAAAACCCATGCTGGATTATTTAACTTCATGTCTCGTAATGTATATATAATGTAAAAATTATAATTATTTTTAAAGAGATTGTGAAATATTTTAAATCTATAAATAAACATATGCTACTCCTACATAACATGATAGATTACTATTTGATTCGTTGGTAGGAGAAACAGGGTTCACCCATAGATGAGACTGCCTACATTTCTAATCGATGCTATGGGTGGGAGCCGCTAAGAATCGACAAAATTGAAGATTGGAGACCTATGGAAAAAATTGCACGAAAACAGGCTTAGGAAGAAGAAAGTGTAGATTTTTTTGTAACCTTATTTTTTAAGGTGGTATATTTTTAAACTTATTTTTTCTACATTACTTTAAAAAATATATAAATAGGATTTCTGGTTATACGTCCATTATTCCACATATAATAAATACATTTAAATAATCTTGAAGATATATAGAAAAAAAGCAATTGTAAAACCGTGATTAAACATGGGTTGAAAAAGACATTAAATCCCCTCTAATTTGGATTAAAATTCTACGAATATTGAAAATGTGTAGGGAAAAGAGATTTTTAAAGAGTTTTATTGTTATTTACTTCTACTATGCTTTGTACTTTCGGTCCATTTGGTATCATAATATAATATTATTTAAATTGTGAAGGATATTAATTATATACTGTGAATTATTTTATATAAATATACAGGTGTTATAGTGTTAGTATACATAATTTAATAAAATACTTTATATATTAAAAGGGATTAATGTATTTCCTGAATCGAGATGATTCAAGAGAAGGTGCGACATATTTATTGATAAAATGAAAAATTTGCATTGTACTAGAATTATTTTATGTATGTGCTTTTTTATTTTATTTTAATACTTGTTAGTTGATTAAACTAATTCATAATTTTTTAACGTAATTGGTAGATATTTAATGTAATGATTATTTTTTTTATTATATTAACACAGTTGAGGTGAGCGAACTCAAAACAAGTATATATTTAGTAGTTCTATTTAATACGTACCTATATTAATGTAATTATTGAATTCCGGGAGTCTTAACATAATAATAATAATAGTTGGATGATTTATATAGCGCCGTTTTTGTGAAAAATCACCTCAAGGGCGCTGTACAAATATTTCTTAACTAATTATGTACAAACAGATACAGAGAAACATACTTACCTGGCAGGTCGCTTCAGATGAACACAGTTTTAGAAAAATTTATTTATAGAGATGATAGTTTTACATGGTTATTTGTTTCTCCTTTTCTATTGATGTTACGTTTATTAGATGATTGGTGGCACAAGAAGAGGTGGTATTTATTGACTTATTGGTATTAATTTTTAGGACTGGAAAGTATTCATAAAATGAATTTTAGGACTCGAAGATAGCTATAAAATTACCTTAAAAAGCGTAAGAAGCTATTAATAAATATTAACGTTTTTTTTATATTTATTTTACACTTTGGTTATTTACAGTGTTGCGGGCTGTGGACGCATTTTCGCACCGATGCGTGAATTTTTAATTTAATTTAATTATTTTATTTATTTTTATTGATTTATTTAATGACTTTAGGTAAGTACTAACCGGCTAGCCTAGCTAAGCAAGTATTACTTTAATTATTTATTGTTATTTTAATTACTGCTTCTAGTGCAAATAATCAAAATGGAATTGTGCTGCTACCGTCTACTAAAACATATTAAATTCTTTAATGCTACGTGTATACTTAATATACATGTATTATTTTATTTAATATGTATGGGTATCTATATTAAATATGTATACCTAAATTCTACTCGTATAGTATGTTATTTAATTTCACTGGAATATTTGATACGTTTTCTTTGTAATAATATTAAAATAATATTTTTAATGCAGCCGGAATATATAATATGTATTTTAGAAGATAATGAAGATACGAGTATATAAGCTATGGAAGATTAATACTATAAGTACCTAAATTTTATTCCTGTGCTATTACTACTCGTACATATGTATAAATATTTGATAATTAATGATTATACGGGTGTATTATATTGAAACATTGGTGTTCGTTCATATTAATACTTTCACTCATTCTATTTTTTTTAATGGTCGAATGACATTATTTTTAATTTTGACAATATTGTTTGAATTTTAAAAATGTACTTTAAGCTTTTTTTTTGTTTTTGTTTCAAACAAGAATACGAAATATGTTTTAGAAAAATAATATTAACAGAAATAGGAGCAAAAAATATAACGCTGGCACTTAAATCGAAACCAGTCTAAATATGCCCATGACTTTAAGCCATGTGTTTGCTAGTTGGTTCAATTCTACCCAAACCAGCAAATAGAAAAGATGAACATAAGACAGATAGATTTAAGCAACGACTCCGCACTTCCACTAGCGCAAGCGTGGTCTAACCCCAAATCAGATACAAGAGAGATAAATGTATTTGGAAACATAAATGCTTGTGGTTTTTTTTCAGATATACTTATTTGTGCTCAACCTAGTTTATTTTTAGGATGTCTTCTGAAAATATTAATTAAGTTTGTCTTTTATAGTTAACACTAGTGTTAATGGTACCATTTATTTTTCCTTGAGAGTTAATGATTTTTCTTTTATAAAATGTCACAAATAGGTGTAGATTAGATCAATAAATCGATTAACGAAAAAGTGAGAGTTTGACCACCCTTGCGCTAGTGGTGTGATTATAGACTGGTACGAAAATATATTTTATGAAAAACCACCCCATGGATTTCACAAGACTTTGCTGTTATAAACATGACATGAATTTCATAATCTTTTGCTGTTATAAACATGACGTGAATATCACAAGACTTTGCTGTTATAAACATGACATGAATTTCATAAGCCTTTGCTGTTATAAACATGACGTGGATATCACAAGGCTATGCTGTTATAAACATGACATTAATTTCATAAGCCTTTGCTGTTATAAACATGACGTGGATATCACAAGACTTTGCTGTTATAAACATGACGTGGATATCACAAGACTATGCTGTTATAAATATGACATTAATTTCATAAGCCTTTGCTGTTATAAACATGACGTGGATATCACAAGACTATGCTGTTATAAACATGACATGAATTTCATAAGCCTTTTCTGTTATAAACATGACATGAATTCCATAAGCCTTTTCTGTTATAAACATGACGTGGATATCACAAGACCTTGTTGTTATGAACATGACATAAATTGATAAATTTTGCACTTTCTTATATTATATTTCAATGAGATGAAAATATTTATTTTGTACCTACCTATGATTTCATAGTTCAAAACATTCTGATAATAGCAACTTCAGAACTTGCTAAATCGAAATAAATGGCATAAAATATGTACAATACAATATACAATACGAAAATTAAGATATTCATCTTGCCTCAGCACACACTGCAAACCATTTAAGGCGAAAATGTTTTACGCAAAAAATATTCTGAACCCGTCAAAATGCTACTTTATATACACAAGATATTAGAACGTATTTTATAAATTGACATGTTTCATTATGAACTAAAAAATTCTTGTTCAATCTGTAATATGTGTGAAACCGTTTCTATATATTATGTAAGTATCAAGTCTAATAGTTGGTCAAGAATTTTTGTGATGAACATCAGTCAAAATCAAATTATTTGATTATATCTAGCTACAAAGCCCAGTTCTTATATGTTTTTTTTTTTTATTTCTAAGAGCGTCTTTCAGAAAACCGACTGGATCTGTCTTTGGCTGATAAAGATTCTAGATACAAAGCAGCTACCCAATGCAATTCCCAAGTCTGTTTGATAAAACTGGCAATTTTCTAGACTTTGAACGGTTTTTCCAGTTTTTAACGGTCAGTTTTAATCTTGGATTACAATCCAATTGTAAAATGCATTCTCAACGAACAATATATAATCTCATCATGACATACCTCCCAGGTAAAATAATCCAAGTTACTATGTTTACGTAAAATTTCTTTAATTTATAAAGTGCTAGGAGAACAAGAGTTCATTAGACGTATGGGATATGTGTATTGGCAAAGTGAAGGAAGCTGTAGGAAGTGGTGCGCGTAAGTTACCAAATTGGGAGAAGTTGTTAGTTGATAAATCAATTTACTACGGCCTAGATGGTTCCTGCCTGAAAGTGCCGTTAATTAAGTAATTTGAATCATATTGACCCGGTTTATGTTCATGCATGTTTGCAGTTGAGTTTTGAGTAAAATTTCTAATATTATTTCCACGTAGTCTACCGTTGTATAAAGTTGGGAGAATTTAGAAATGTAGTTACGTTTAGCGTTGTTATAATTAATTATTACTGATGTTAATTCCAGAGCTTATAATAACAATTAAATATGTCAAATACCTCTATAATATGTCGAATAATCGATAATTTTAATATATATTGATAGTAGAGTTAAATACTTGACTGAATGTCAAAAACTCGATGACATGTCAAATTTTATAATATGCCCAAAAAAATTATCGATAATTTGTCATACTCATGATAATATGTCACATGCATTGTTAGCAATATTAGCTTTACAGTATGTCTAATACTTGATGACATGTCAAATACTTGAAAATATGTCAAATAATCGATGATTTGTCGTATTCTAGATAATATGTCAAATAAATTAATAATAAAGTTAGATATTTGACAGTGTGTCAAATACATTGATTACATGTCAAATACCTGACAATATCAAATGATCGATATTCTTTCATATTCTTGATAATATGTCAAACACATTGAGAGTAAAGTTAGATACTTGACAGTATGTCAAATACTTGATGATATGTCAAATACTTGATGATATGTCAAATACTTGATAATATGTCAAATACTTGATAATATGTCAAATAATCGACAATTTGTCATATTCTTGATAATATGTCAAATACCTTGATAGTAAAGTTAGATTCTTGACAAATGATTATATCATGTCAAATACCTACATACTTGATATTAGAATTATATTGTATGTGTAAATAATATTGTCACTTACTGAATTAAAAATAACTACTCTTAAAAAAAAAACCAAGAAAGAATGCAGGAAAGCGACACTTGTAGAAGAAATATCGAATCAGACGTGTACAAGACATAGCCCGTCATTAGAGCCAAAAATGGTATAATAATTAAATCCATCTTTAATTATGATTACCTAACAATATTTTATACCTACAAAATGAACCATACCTTTAAAAAAAATTAAACATACCAATATACTCGTAACAAGGGATATCGTTTTGAATAACTGCAACAATCCAATAATATCTTATCTATTCATTGAAGACGATAAAATCAACAATTCGTAATTAAGTTTTGAAACAGAAAAAGACAACAATTACAACTGGAACATGAACTCAGATCCCCTAGTCTACCGGAACCGACGTCTCTACCAATTAAACTATTAAAATCTGATACATTCGGTCATTTCCATCAATATCATTTTCCCAATTTGACTTACTAATATTATCCTTAAATAACTTCCATATACAATGATTAAATATTACAATAAGATTTAAAAGCTTCAATTGGTTATTCCTAATAGATTAAACATATTACTTACTACTACTTACTATCTACAGCATCTGCACTTATATAGATGAAATATGAATTCTGGATTTAGGTTATGTATACACATGTGACAGATCATATCGATTTTTCAAAATTCAACTGCAAAACACATAGCGTGTAATTGTTTTCATTCAAGACAACAAATGTTTTCACAAATGAGAATATTATAAAAACTACGTTTATGCCTTTGGGTTGATTTAAAAAGTTATTAAAAACTCTAATGAATAATTTGAAGGGGTTGTGCAACATAGATCTGAAAAAACACATGATTAACATAAAGTAAACAAATTTACAACCTATAACAATTCTTATTTATATATTAAATAATATGTAATTTCCCAACACCTCTGGTATATGCTAATATATCTGTAAATGAAAAAAGAAACACAAAATATTACAGAATTAATAGTATATAATTGGAAAGATATACTACATACAACATGGTGTTAGTTTTGACAAAGCTGTCACATTTCAAATACAATAAAACAGTCGCAAAAGCATTAAAGACAGCAAAATATTTATGTTTTTTAACAGAGCTCAGTTAATATTTTTCAAAATCGCTTTTATAGTACACAAATTTATACAACACATCGCAATAATCTACAAATAATGCAATAGCTGCATTATTCACTTATCGTTTTATAATAGTTTTCATCGCTGGCAACACAACGGAGGCCATCTTGCTGCAGGGAGAAGAAGTGCGACGCCATTTTGCAACGCTCGCAATTTTGGCCCGCAAAAGTCTCAGGTTCGCCATGGACAATCAACGCCAACGGGAAATCATCATGCGGCACCTACCGACAAAAATACACAATATTAAAGACCGCCGTAATTATTTTACACAATAAATATTTTTTTTTTGAAAATATCACTGCGGTCTTAGACTGCTGCGGATCTCTCTGAGTACGTCGTTAGGGGCTAGCTTTATGTGTCAGGAAATTGTTGAATTGTAACCATGTTTGGACAAACTTATCTATGCCTATCGGTTAACAAAAACACATACAACCGAAATTACTTCAGAGCCATATTTAATGACCATACATTGTTGAAATTAAAAAATATAATTTGCATAAAATAAAGAATACACACTAGGAGTGCATTCAAAGCATAACTTCAGACGGAAACTATATTTGTCATTGTCACCTGTTAACCAACCCTCTTACTTATAATCGCGTTGTAAATATTACAAAATTGAATAGTAAAAACACTTAACTTAATACCACGGCGTGGGTATGCTTAACTACAACAACGCAGTGCCGATGAAGTAACTCGGCAATATTATTAACGGGGCGTAACGTTGACACTGAAACAAAATCCGTCTAAACCTTAATGCACATGTTCTGAAGGACCATATTGACAAATCACATTTTGAAAGAATTTTTTATAATACCAAGTAAAAAATAAATTGCGTCATGCGCTATACCCTACTGGCATTGTATTTATTGATATCATTAAAATCTTACTTCCGTGAAATACTGCAATAAGGAATTATTCCAGAAAGTTCTTTACGGTTCTTTTGTGTGGTGATACAAACCGATTTTTCAACGCAATGAATCATGGTTGTAAACCCTTTTCACATAGAAATATAATATCTGTGGTGTTTTGGAAAAGTAAGATGAGTCACTAAAAATTCAATATGGAGTCAAGGATGCCAAACGAATTCTAAATCTTTTTTCTACGTGGAAAAGAGGATCTAGTCCGCTAGAAAAATTATGTTCGGAGATATTAGTTTTTCACATACAGAGAAGAGTCACGTCCTTTATAAACTAGCAAGCGCCAAAAAAAATTCAACTTGTCTTTGTTTACCAAAAGATTTATGACGAAATATTGACACGTAAAACAGAAACAACTTCAATAATCGCTTTATCTGTGGGCCAAGAAACGAAACGCGTGCTTAAAAATGTATCCTTCATTACAATTCTTAGATCAGACGAAAAATTTAGAATGCAAAATAGCTCCTCTGTAAAGTTTACCAATCTTGACTCGTCTCCCCTTTCCAGAACAACACAGATATATACTGTTTCCCTCTACATACTTTTTATACCATAAAAAAATTATTCGTAATAATAATAAAATTATATGGGATCATATAATAAAAGGTGTGTATTATTTATTTTTTTCATGGAATAGAGTTTCAGCTTGATTATGGTTAGTAGTGTGTTTTAATTTTCGTGACAACGGGTTTCCAACAAAAATATCTGTAACTTCCTGGCGTTGCCCGGGGTTATGAATGGTTTGGGGTAAAGTTTTAAGGTTGTGGTGTGTTACCCCTACCCAGTAATTTTCCTCTTATTTTGAACGTCAAGTGTACAAAAATTCATCAAGTAGTAAAAAAATTCTGCTTTAATGTGTGGAAAAGGGGGAGGGGGGTGGTTTTTCGAAATCTCATAACGTCTTCCGCTTGTTTTGAAGTTCAAGTGTGTAAAATTTCACCAAGCTCGGAATAAAACTGAAGATTTGTGTATGAAACATATATTAGAAGAAGAAGATAATATATTCTATTTTTTTATGCTTGATAGATTGATGGATAAATATATAGTTCATTTAGATTCCATATCATTTTGACAGTACGTACAAATCATTAGTTAGTTTCACAAAGAATGTTATATGTTAAGGTTAAACAAAACGTGATATGCGATCACAGATGGCACTAATTCAAATACAAAAAAAGCAGTATTGTCACTTAATACTATTAAATATTGAGATGAATTTTTTGTTGGCGGGTGCACAAACGGAATATGAAATGGAATAATTTATATTTTCATAAGAAGCGATCTCTTTGTGGTTTGACATTGTATTAAGTAATTGAAACACGTTGTTATAAACCACTAATATATTTTATTTTCACCAACCGGTTTCGCTTAACTCAAGCTTCATCAGAGTAAATATAATAACTATTAATAATTTACTTATTATTGTAAGTTTAAAGCTCAAGTCCTGCAAGTTACTTATAAAAACTCTGTATCATGTTAGCTTTACAATAATATATTGTGTCTGTATATGTTTCTTACAGGACTAGAGCTTTATATCTACAGTAACGATTTCTTCCATTTCATATTCCGTGTGTATACCAGCCAACAAACAATTCATCTCAATATTTAAAAGTATTAAGTGACAATACTGTTTTTTTTTGTATATATATATAATGCAATTTGGGTGGAAATATACTTTAATGTTTGACAAACCTGAATTAACATATTTCAAATCAATTTTGTTAAATATTTTTCAATATATCAAACATTGCTTGCTTTAATTAAATAACAAGCGAGCTATACGTTGTATGAATGTTTCCATAAAAATAAGCACATAAGTGAATTCCGTCATAAAAACATTGGTGCGTTGGACAAAATCCAATGTTAAGTGATATTAATTTTAAAACCGATCCTCTCACCACAAACAGTTGCACCAAGCCTGACTCCAGTGCAGCCTGCCGCAATCATTATCATTTCTATTCGATATTGAAAGCCATCAAATTAATGATATTACATTAAATTTAATATTAAATTTCCATATCTTTGTACAGGGTGTACCCGTTGGTCGGGAAATGAAAAATACTTTTTGGGGGAAAAAACTTTTGTCCAGCTTTAATAATTGGCCATAACATAAGCTATTAGTTTGTCAGTTTCAGTCATATTGGTTTACAGAGAAACAAATATTCAACTCGACCAGTGACGGTTCATGGTTTATCTCATTTGGAGTTCATTATAAGATTTAAAATGTGAGAAAAAACACTATTTTGCTCTTTTCCATATTGTATATTTTTTATAATTTCTTCAAACGATTGGTAATCACTTTGTGGCGTCATTATTAATAAATGAATTAAAAAATATACTCTGTATTCACCACTTTATAAATATACATAGATATCTACATCTTTTGAAAGCGATGCTTTCTTTATCAGGAATATATGAACACTAAAAATAATGTCAAATATAGACAAATGATAAAAATTAAAAAAAACAATAATGTAAGAATAGACAAAAAATATCTAAGTAATTAAAAAAAAATATATTTTTATTATTAATATTAATATGAAAATAAATTCAAGGGAGAGCAATTTTTTAAAATAATAATATTAATATACAGTATTTTTTACCCTAGATCTAAAGGAATTTCATCATATCACTGCACCAGAAATTTGTTACCTAACAACAAGAAACAATTCGGTGATTCAGTAAAACTTCCATGGCTAATGAATAATATAATGTCGTAGTTTACAAAAAACTATTTTAAATAAGAAAATCACGATTTAGGTAAGAATTTTTGTTTCGTAAAGAATATTTTTTCTCTCTGTTATCTCATTCTATTTGTATTTTTTTATTAATTTAATTTTATACCCTGATGAAGCATGTATTGAGCGAAGTCGGTCGGTCTTAATAAAAATGAAATAAATCTCGTGTTCATAAACAAAGTTGGTTCACCCAGTGCCTACAATCACGGCAAAATGAATGTTCCAGTATAACCGAGCCGACTGAGTGCACGCACTCATCCGAAACAAAATTACGTTTGATTGAAGATAAATACGAACAATTCCCACTAATCAGGATTTGTTACACTAATTCTGTTTTGGTTGGAAATACTCGAATCGGACCACCTGCATGCTAATATGATATAACAACTTTAGATTATAATAGTATGACAGTGGGGCGTGTTGTTATTTCTCGACGATTTTTATTTTTGTAGTCGCGTCTACTGCGAATGTTTTTTGAAAACATTGGGATGTTGCCTTGCACATTTGTATGTGCATTCACAATATTTTTGCTTTCCGTCGCCGATGGAAAACATTCTCCACGTGGGTGAAGAAGCGAAGGGGGGAAAGGGTTTATTTATTTTTTTAATAACCACCGTACATAAATCAGACGGGTATTTTAGGATATGTGTACTGAGCGAGATTACAATATATTATAATAAGAAGTTTGCTTATGTATCAGTAATGATAATTATTTATTTAACTGTTTTGTATTCTCTTATTTTGTCTGCTATTTCTAATAGCATTACTTTCCAAATGTTCAGACTTCTTTAAGGGACACGTTATGATAAACACATTCATTGATATTTGTATTTTTTTTCCAAACAGTAAACAAAACGATAATATTTTACTCCAACCTATAAAAATGTGTAGTACATTCAAGAGATTATTTTAAAAGTCATCTTGTCGTCGTTACACAAAAAAATTGTTTTTAAGCAAAACAAAGCATTTTAGCAGGAGACGGAATGTGTATGAAAACAAATGTTTTTGTGTGTGGTTTTTTGTGTAATTTAAAACAAAAAATTCAGAAAATTCATAAAGACCCGCCTTAAATTGTTCACCGGTTTTGATGTTATTAAATTGGTTATTAGTTATTGTTACTACTCTTCGAATTGAGGAGTAATCGGTTGTTTTAGATCAATTTAGAGAGGGTAGTCTAAAAGGAACATGTAAAGGGTAAAAGGGTGGTAGAAGAAGTCATGGTACGATCAAGTGAATCATTCGGTGGTGTTTTTGCATAACCTGATAAGTGAGCATATCAGTATCTTCCTTTCATTGAGTTAAGCTCTTCCGACATGTTTTGATCCAACTAAATGTTATGATTGTTCACATGTTATCACGTGAACATGGCGTTTAGGGTGTTTTCAATTTAAATACAGGTGTCAGGATTTTAGCAATCAAAATTAAATGGATCAGTAATCGTATATTAAATTAAATTTAAATTTAAAAAAAATTAAATGCAGTTATCATGTTATGTCCAAACACCACAGAAATACTTGATTCGGGTTTTGCCAAGGGTCAGAGTGCCATGATATATGAATGTATATGAAGCAAGGAGTGTGTGGGACTTACGTGGTGGTTCATTATCTCCTCCTATTCCTGCGGATATACCGCTGGATGGTTAGATAGATAGAACGACTTTTCTATCATAACTCTTTAAATTGAGGCATTGATTTCTTTGATTAATTATCGGATATTAATAATGGTTATTACTTTGTCAAGTTTCCCTACTCAAGACCTTATAGACGCGATAAATTAAAGTATATTTATTCGCTATTACATTAGCCAAAAATATTTTTTAATTATCAGAACTAAAGGTTTCAAGAAAATGTTGCAGTTACAGCATTTGGAGCGTCTAAACACTTATTTTCTAGAACTTACAGGGTAGGCAAGGTTGGCAGGTTGCCTGTGCGCGCTATACAGGCAGCTGCCTTATTCTATTATTCCCCTACCGTCCTATCCCTGCGAGGCAGCATCGCGCACCAGTAACGGTACTTCTCAGCTTAAAAGGGTTCTAACCGAAATCACATTCAATAAATACTTCATTCTACAAAAATAATAATAATATCTTTATTGTAATTAAATTTAACTATAACTAAAAGGCATGTATAATATAATAATGTAAGTGTACAGTGGTTTAAAAAGTAGATATATTAAAAGGAAAATAGATAATAATATAATAACAGTAGGTAATATGTAAAAAGAACAGAAATGCATAGTTATAAGTTGAAGTTTCACATAACCCGCCTCACTAGGCTAGTCTGTGTTGAGGCAGTAATTTTGCATATTATACTCGTATTATAATTTTATAATACCTATGAATATACACTTATATTAAGATATGCTCTTTAAATGGTTAAATCAATAACTCCGAATTTGGGTGGGGGTACCGGTAAATGCCATATCATTTTGACGGCCTCCATAGTCGAGAGGTAAGGCTCTCGACTACGAATTCGAAGGTCGCGGGTTCAAATCCCGGCGTGCACAAGTAAATTTTATTTAATTAATTTGTGTTGTTTCACAATTAATTAATTAAAAATAGTGTATGGTATATTTGCGCATGTTCCAGAGTGGAAGATACTCTCAGTATCGCCCTGGTGAAAGACCACAATTCAGAATTGAAAAGTTGCTTGAAATTGGTTTTAGCCATGTTTGGTGACCAGATCTGAATAGCCAGGTATTTCCCTATTTCCCTTCCTCCCTCTTCCCCTTCTCCTTCCTCTCCCCTCAATACCCCCAGCCTCACAACATTCCCCAATTGGGAATGCCATAGTCTCACTGACGATTTGGGAGCAGTTGGGACTCTTGTGCGGTATTCATATAAAAAAAAAATATTTAAAAAAATCACTTTTAATCCAATTTTTTACATTGTGAATTTTTTTTTGTGAATCAGATTTTTTGATGCTAACTGCAAGAATTTTTAAAATCCTTATCGCAACAACCTAAAATTCCATTGCCCAAAAGTAATACGAGTTACAGGAATTTGGGGTAAATCGTTGTTAGTATTTCTAGTAATACGAGTGTTTAGTATTTTTTCATGGTATTTTCGTTTGTTTGTATAAAGGTGAGTGAGGATTGTTTTAGCGTAAATGTGCCGATTACACTTAACTTCAAAGCCGTTTTTCCACGAATCGCTTTTGTGACTTGTTATGGTTTAAAGTTATGAACGGAGGTTCCGATCGCTTTTAAATTTTAACAGCATATTCTATTTATCAACAAATTTCGTGTAAACCTCGAAAAAAATTGTGTGTTTATAAAAATTTTACGAGTCAAAAAATTTACATCCTCCCATTTTTGTGTTTTTGATATACTAGGTAAGGGACTTCTATTACGCAATTACAAATATGTCTATTTCTTTTCTCAGACACTCTGGTCGACTACGAAGTCTATCACCATCAACGCGTCCGTCCGTCAAGATAATCAATTCGCTTATCGGCTAATAACTGCGCTATTTTCCCATACTTAACGTAGTTAACGAAATACTCCATATAGTTAACAAATTGAATAAATATTGTGTAAAAAAAATTCATATTACAAGGTCACTTTTTTTCACCTTTTCTATAAATGTTCCTCTGAAGATTGACGAAATTTCTTATATAAACATTAATCGTTATATGATATTATATCAATTTGACTAAATGGCAGTAAAGTGTTTCCAACTTATTTTTGAAAGAATTGGGTGTTTTTTTCTACATATTTAAACTAACTTGTTATATGGTCTTTGAAATTTTTTTCAGTTGTCTGTCGTAAATTTTGACTATTTACCAAATGAAGTTTGATTCTGTAACATTTTACAGTTCTGCGATATCAAAGCTTTAGAAATTAATTGCATCCCAGTTCAAATGGGCCGCAGATATATTGAGCAAAATTTCCACTCTTCCCAAAAGAAAATTGTTTCATTTTCCTCTAAAAGTATCAGGTCGACTGTGGAATGATCTGCCGGCCTATGGGGTTTCCTCCCTCTTACAGTGTGGGTTTCTTCATGACCCAGGTTCACTCCTTCCTATCCTCTAAAAGACCCTTCACACATCATCCCCAAAGATGGTATAGGTCTTGAGGAAAATTATTTCCCTCAGGGCCTCCTGTGTGGAGTTGTTGTATAATTTTTTTAAATTTTATAAATATCGTGAATGAATTAACAGGTGTTCTTGTGTAAGATAAAAGTGTCGCCCTGGAGAAAGACCTACATTCAGAACCGAATCGTTGTTATTAATAATATGTTAATCGTAGTGGGAATATGATGCGTGAACATGCTACAGCATCTCCAATTGGATTATGTTGTGAGGCTGAAGGAAGAAGAACTAGAAGGAGAAGAGGATGGTAAAGGTTGGAAAGTACCTACCTACCTGAAAATAAGTGTTAAGGTTTTAATTTTTGAATGCCCCCTGAAACGAACGAAATCTGTAGCCCGTTCGGTATGACGTCACTGAGCCATTGAATTTACCGTTGGATAGATTCACTATACTCGATTTTGTGTGCAAAAACTCGGGACGTTTCCAATTCTAAATATTTAACTGCTTTTAATTGAAGGATACATTGTGACATGTCAACATCTACTTTTGCAGTGTACCAAAAATTAAAAATGCAAAATATCGGCAGTTTCTTTCATTTTCTCTGTCACTCTAGTATCCTGAAGCTTATGAATACTCTTATATCGTATTTACAATAATAAAAATACTTGGATGACTTGTATAGGGCCGTTTTTGTGAAAAATCACCTCAGTGGCGCTGTATAGATGCTACTTGCTAGGGTTTATCTTATTATGTACAGATACAGAAACATACTTACCCGGTAGGTCACTCCAGATTAAAACGATAAATGACAAAGTTTTTGCTTGAGATGATATGATTTCGCATGCACAGGGAACATACGAGATTTTAAAATTTAATAAGATAATTATATTCAAAATATTAAATTATTAAAAATTTATATCACAATTAGTATTTTCTCGTATATTAGAAAACACTGCACATTGCATGATATTGCAGTTGCTGTTTAAATCCTATTTGTCATTTACATTATATTTATTAGAAGTTTATTGCCAAAAGAAAGGTAAATATTTATTTGAAAGATTATTTTATTTGAGATTGATAATAATTATTTACAGTTACTAATATTTATAATTATTTAGAATGTCGCTGACTACGAAAAGTTTCAAATCTTTCTGTTAATTACTTTATGTAGGTACTAACGGCTAGCTTCGATATGTTAATTAGGTATACAACTAAACCATCCATGGATTTGACTTTCCGAAGAGATGTGTTTTGCTCTGAATTATGTCGAGTCTTTAATCAATCTTAGATCGTATGGCAGTGTATTCCAGGCTTTAGGGCCTGACACGCTGAAAGCTCGCTCACCAAACTTAGTATCTGGTGTGCACTTTGGTTCCGATTTATGTATTTAATAACTGTTTTGTTTACATTGAACAACAATTATAAAGCTGAAAGTCATCCAAGTTAAAATTGCCATTCAAATCCAAATCCAGAATACGCGCGGACGAGAATGGCGACGTTGGATATCGAGAATATCATGTACCAACAGATCAAGGCGTTTTGATGGAATGATTTTTAATTCACTTTTAAATATCGGTTTCTAAAATCTACGTATACAAAACAATAAAACTTATGTATTCAGGATCGGCATTTATGGATCTGTATATATATATATACATATATATATTTTTTTTTTAAGAGTTCCTTATTCTGAATGGTAGTCTTCAATCAGGGCGATACTGAGAGCGCCTACCATACTTGAAATTACCGTAACCTTGTTTAGTGACCAGATCTGAACAGCCAGATACTTCATAACCTCCCCCTATCTAATCTCCTACCTCCCCACTTCCTTCAGCAATCAGGCTTAAAAGATTTGTCATGATATGTAAATGAGATCAAATTAATTTTGTTACATGCACCATATGTCACTATCGTGAGATGTTTATACGTACTTCAAAATCGAGCAAACTAATAAATTAATAATGATTTTTCTAAAGTTTTACATTGTGATAGCATGCTATCATGTCGATTTAAATGACCAGCACGTGGACTTAGTAATTGAAACTGTCCTTGTACAGTATATTACTTTTAAAGCCCCTCTCAACCCGCATTCGGTCACAAAATAATTGGGTTCGGTCACGCGAGAACAAACATTTCATTTCCCATTAAACGCATTAAAAATCGAGTATCCTTTAAAGTCTAACGTGATATCGAACGTTTGCTCCAATTTAGCTAATAAAAAAGCAAAACAGGCTCTTATTAAATACAGGTACCAAAATAATTAAAATTTGTTGACTTAAATACCACACACGAAAAATCATATTAATTGTCACAATTGATTTCTAAGTAAATCTGTTTTTATATAAAATATTAATAAATATTTTCAAACGCCATAAAAATAAATAAAGTAACGGGTGTATGAAATCATATTAATAAGTCGTCTCAGTGTACCCTAACCACAGTTAGAAAATGGCTTTGAACGCCGAAACACCTGTCACAATAATAACAAACTAAATTACAAGCAAAACTTTATAATAACATTATTTCATAAAAATCCACATTCCGTCAAGACCAACCCTACAAACCGTTTTTTTTTTTTTTTAATTTGTCCGCATGCAGGACCGACCTTAGGATAAATTCTTCAATTCCCCAACATTCGTGCGTAATATATATAAGACACAATTTAACAATATCGACATTCTAAACAATACGCTTTCGAAATATCGAACCGAAGTAATGCGTACAACCAAAAATATATGATCTAATGTAAAATGTATCGACAGCATTTTCCAATCCCCATTCTACCTTTTTCTTCCCCTCCCTTCTCGTTTTGTTTCTTATTTTTTTAGCTTCATAAATAAAACACCTGCATGTTAGCATTAAAAATTTTATTGGATTACCTTTTGTTAAACTTCCTATCCATTCGTATTAAAGCCTCTTTGTTTCTTACAACAAATAAATGATTAAGTTTTTTTTTCGTAATAAATTTAATTTAAATCAAATTTTATAATATTATAAGAAGTTTTGCAAGAATTTTTTTTGTTATTATTTATTATTATGACAGCTGTTTCGGCGTTCAAAACCATTTTCAAACTGTGGTTAAGGTACGTAGAGACGATTCCTTATATGATTTTATTTACCCCCACCTAATTTATTTTTTATGGTGTTTGAAAAGATTTATTCATACTTTCTGTAAAAACCGATGTACTCAGAAAATAATTGTGATAATTAAAATTCTTTATTCTGTGGGGTACTTACAGTTGAATTTAACAGTTGCTAAAACTAAATAACCACGCCGTTTCTCCGCAGGCGTAGGCAGAGAGGACGGACCGCCAAACAACACGATCTTGGCATACACTTCTTGCTTCATTCACATTCATATATAATCTCATACATTCTATTCCGACATGGAATACCCTGACTTCTTCTTTCATTCACACTCGCGACATATATTTTTCTTACACTCCTTTCTTCATTCATACGCTCTTCATGGCCATACCATCTAAGCGCCCTTTTCTTAATCTTACTCATTACGCTTACATCAGCCTTGCATTATTTTCAAAATTCGACATTTTTGACACGATCATACATGGTCTTACCATACATTCGCCTCAGAGATCTCATTTCTACAGCAATCAGTCTACTTAACAGTTGCGGAACTTAATATTATTAAATTTGATTTACTTTAAAAAATATAAAAATTTAAAAAATATAAAAGTGAAAAGGCAGTTTTTCGTCTTCTGAGGCCCTCTCCTTTCGTTCCTGTTTTTATGTGGTCTTTTACGGGGGTGTCTATAATCTATTTAGGATATTAAAATTGTTTTAATTTTTACCACCTCGGAACAGGCTCAGCCTAGTGGGGTGGTTAATAGCAAAACTTTTTTTATTTATTTTTCTTTTATATATGTATAGATATTTATTTCTATATGTATGTTATTACAATTACTGTAAAACTTATTAAACACTGTATGTAATTATGTAAATTTTGAATAATAATAAAAATATATGTTTATCAATGCCTTTTATTCCACTTGCTTGACTTGGTGTCCAAGTTTTCATGTCGTATAGAATAATAGAGAAAGCCTAACAGTAATCCATTTTTTTAACAAAAGACAAAAAAAAACCCTTATTTCAAAATGTCGTATGCTCCATTGTGTTTTTGTGCAGACTAAACTAGGTCGCGGATACGATATATCACCTAATGAGATATTCCCGGATAATAAAGTTATGAGCTACTGTAAAAAGTCACTAGGGAAGGGGTGGATCCATTCGTTCATCCCTTACGAACGCTATTAGATTATAGAATTAAGAAGAAGTGCTTCGTTTACACCGCTCTTTATAATGTATAAATATCTACATGTTTCAGAAGCAAAGCTTCCGTCATCAGGATAAACAGTGTACTAAAAAAATAATGACAAGTATAGAGATGGTTTTAGTGTTTAACCTGATGAGGGAAGCTTTGCTTCTGAAATATGTAGATATTAAAAACAGTTGTGTAAACAAAGTAATTTTTATTAACTATAATACGCCACAAAGTTATTAGATTTTTTACATGATTTGAAATTTAAAAAAAAAACTGTTTCTGTATGCTTACCACGACGTCAGAATTAATAGACGTGCCCTAAGTACGACTTCGATGGCTGGAGGCAAAGGTGATTGAAAGGTATTCGAGTGATTTTGAAAATTACAAAATATTTAAAAAAGGTCAAACTAAATAAATTATTCGGTTTTTGTAAATAAGCCGAACCTTCTTAATTAGACGGTGTTTTACTTAATTTGACGTCATGTCTAGCTGGCCCCCCAACCCTCTGATTTTAGTTTCTTCCTCTTGCGTGTTAGGACATCTCTATGCATTATTTGCTCTATAATACTTATCTAATTACTAACATACTTTTGCATTACAACAAATTTGTTCATGTTACCGCATTCTCATCTTTCCTTAATTGAAACGTTTTTAATTTTCTTTTTTGAATTTGTTTTCACTATACAGTTTTTTTTAAATCTTATTACCGACCATTCCTTTCGTAAGCACAAAAAACAGTTTACATTAGGAAAGAATACAAATTTTTCACATTTGTATATTGCAAAAATCTATTCATGCAGAATATTATGTAACCAATACTACCTTTTTGAATTTTAAATTCTTAAAAATTCATTAATTTCAAACCCCGTTCGCAAAAATTTTCATTTTCCCAGTAGTAATTTTATGTGGACGAACATGATTCATATAAAATTCAAAACTCGTTTTTAATTTTCATTGTGAAGCGTGAAAATCTGACAGGTACGCTAGATTTATTATCTATAAGAATCTTAGTTTTTCGTCTTCTGAGGCCCTCTCCTTTCGTTCCTGTTTTTATGTGGTCTTTTACGGGGGTGTCTATAATCTATTTAGGATATTAAAATTGTTTTAATTTTTACCACCTCGGAACAGGCTCAGCCTAGTGGGGTGGTTAATAGCAAAACTTTTTTTATTTATTTTTCTTTTATATATGTATAGATATTTATTTCTATATGTATGTTATTACAATTACTGTAAAACTTATTAAACACTGTATGTAATTATGTAAATTTTGAATAATAATAAAAATACATGTTTATCAATGCCTTCTATTCCACCTGCTTGACTTGGTGTCCAAGTTTTCATGTCGTATAGAATAATAGAAAAAGCTTAACAATAATCCATTTTTTTAACAAAAGACAAAAAAAACCTTATTTAAAAATGTCGTAGGCTCCATTGTGTTTTTGTGCAGACTAAACTAGGTCGCGGATACGAGATATCACCTAATGAGATATTCCCGGATAATAAAGTTATGAGCTACTGTAAAAAGTCACTAGGGAAGGGGTGGATCTATTCGTTCATCCCTTACGAACGCTATTAGATTATATAATTAAGAAGAAGTGCTTCGTTTACACCGCTCTTTATAATGTATAAATATCTACATGATTCAGAAACAAAGCTTCCGTCATCAGGATAAACAGTGTACTAAAAAAATAATGACAAGTATAGAGATAGTTTTAGTGTTTAACCTGATGAGGGAAGCTTTGCTTCTGAAATATGTAGATATTAAAAACAGTTGTGTAAACAAAGTAATTTTTATTAACTATAATACGCCACAAAGTTATTAGATTTTTTACATGATTTGCAATTAAAAAAAAATCTGTTTCTGTATGCTTACCCTGACGTCAGAATTAATAGACGTGCCCTAAGTACGACTTCGATGGCTGGAGGCAAAAGTCACGCGATATTCGAGTGATTTTGAAAATTACAAAATATTTAAAAAAGGTCAAACTAAATAAATTATTCGGTTTTTGTAAATAAGCCGAACCTTCTTAATAAGACGGTGTTTTACTGAATTTGACGTCATGTCTAGCTGGCCCCCCAACCCTCTGATTTTAGTTTCTTCCTCTTGCGTGTTAGGACATCTCTATGCATTATTTGCTCTATAATACTTATCTAATTACTAACATACTTTTGCATTACAAAAAAGTTGTTCATGTTACCGCATTCTCATCTTTCTTTAATTGAAAGGTTTTTAATTTTCTTTTTTGAATTTGTTTTCACTATACAGTTTTTTTTAAATCTTATTACCGACCATTCCTTTCGTAAGCACAAAAAACAGTTTACATTAGGAAAGAATACAAATTTTACACATTTGTATATTGCAAAAATCTATTCATGCAGAATATTATGTAACCAATACTACCTTTTTGAATTTTAAATTCTTAAAAATTCATTAATTTCAAACCCCGTTCGCAAAAATTTTCATTTTCCCAGTAGTAATTTTATGTGGACGAACATGATTCATATAAAATTCAAAACTCGTTTTTAATTTTCATTGTGAAGCGTGAAAATCTGACAGGTACGCTAGATTTATTATCTATAAGAATCTTAGTTTTTCGAAGATGGAAGGCTTTCGAATTCAATTTTCCCAACGCGAACAAAGCTTATTTTTTTGTTCTTAATTTTTAAAAGAAAAACAGTCGTTTTCGTGTTACGAATAACCTGACATAATTTGAAAATCTCCTACTACCAAAATTAAAAGCGGAAAATGTTGCTTATGAAATAATGAGGGACTTAACCGAGGAATTGAACCCACGACGCCTGGGTGGGAACTCGGCGCATTTGGCAACCCTGCCACCGTCCGGTTTATACATTTGTTTTACTATATTAACTTATTGGACATGATTTGTGGTTAGGTTGAAAACGGAATTTTGATACCGTATACAAATTCACAACAATTCCTGGGGTAAGATCTCCAGTTTGTCACTGATGGATGAGAGAGGCTGGGCTTACAATGAACCGAGGTCACCGAAAGAGAACAAGATAAGGACGTCCAGGGTGCACCTATGATAAGACAACATCTATATTAAAAACCTGTAACGATTTGAAATGTTACCTTATAGAGTACAATGAAGTGTTATGTTAGAATTGACGTTACATCATGTTTACTATTTATGTCATAAAATTTCTCATAACGTTTACATTTATACAGAATTTACATGTTCATTAAATATATCATTACTTCGTTTTGCATTTCGTGTACAAAGAACAAGACAAATCATTCAATAAGTGCGATGAATTCTCCCATAAAATAAAATAAAAATATCTGTGTTCTATTGTTAGTAAAATAAATAATGTCCTCATTAAAAAAAGTCATTATCCCTACCCTCACCTAACCTTTGTCACACAAATCCGTAGAACAAAGCACTTTATAAACTAGGTCAACAGTAATAGATCCGCTTTATAATTTCACAGGAGACATACTTCAATCGCTTGAATCAGGAATTATAATGTGTGATTATAATTATACTCTCTGACTTCTGCGCTATGACACCTCTAGAAGCCTCCCTTCCTTTCAGAAGTTAATTTAGTAGGAAAGCGTCTGGGGAAATGGCAGATTGACGCCTCGATAAGCGTTTCGCTTATGCAAATGGAGAAATTCATTTACATGACGCTAACAGTTTTGCAGACTCTTTTCATTTTCCAGAGGGAATTTTAAAGTAGATAACTTGTAATGAAATTTTCTTAGAATTCTCAGCCTGATATTTTTAAATACATTTCCCATTAAATAATTTCCCATCTGTACTCTTATTTTTGCATCGAATGTTATGATTTATTCTTGTTAATTTTTGCACTCTGCATATTTTTTTCCGTTTATCCAACAAATCAGATTTTTTAACCCCGTCCAAATTATTACCCGATTACCTGGATACCAGTTTTTTTTCTTTGCAACACCTCATTTAAATTTGTAAATTGCTTTAACTTTTTTACAAGACATTTTTCACATCAAATAATATCGTATATGTAACGTTAATTACGTAATCCTCGGAATTTGGGGTTTTTCACAATTAAAACGAGTTATATCCAATCTACAACACGGTAGTAAAAGCAATTGGCAATTCGATGAAGAACTTCTACATTGGTTACCCTATTCATCCAGTGTACTTTGAGGATATACTTACAATACTTACATGCACATATTACTCGTATGTATATACATATACATACTCGTACATATATCTAAATTTGAAGGAGTTTCACCTAGATTGACTTATAGCATTGTAGCATTTATGTAAAATAAAATAAAATCTTAAAGGTAATCCGTCTAAATTTTTTTACGATAATAAATCATGAAACAGGATCTTCCACTGAAAACCGTAATATGTAAGCCACTCACGTCTGGAGAAATATCCTGGCAATCTGCCATTTAGCGACTGCCTTATAAAAGTCCAACTTCGGTAACCTTTTATGCAATGTCCCTGACTATCAAACTTTCACTGGATAACTTGAATTGAAGCACCAAAATATATGGAGAAGACTAAAACCGCCAAGGAGAGTAGTTTTAATCGGTTTATTGTAACGAAGATAATTTTTGATTACATTTTCAATTTTTTTTTTTTTGTTAAATAACTTAATGAACAGATTAATTCTGGATGTTTTCTTTTCTACAGCTTTTCCTGTAACATAATTTGATTTAAGATTGAAAACCTCAATCAAAATTAAGATGGTAGCTGGGTAAGCTTATTAATACTTAGCTCAAAGGTCTCGGGTTCGAAACCCCGGAATGGGCGATTAAACAACTAATTTATTCGTGCTAAATACAGATGGAATTAAATGTTGTTTGTAACTCATTTCAGAATGTAAGAAAGATTCCTACTTCGCCATCAAAACGTTAATTGAAATTACTCTAACCAGGTTGAGTGACCGAATCTGATTAAAAAATATATATATGTGTATATTTACATGATCTTATAGCGCCGTTTTTGTGAAAAATCACCTCAAAGGCGCTGTACAAAAAATTGTTCAACTAATAAGTATTGGTAATTTATTATAAATTAAAGATAACAGATTTTATCCACCAGCTCATCGGCCAATAACATAGAGCTATGTACACTGTATCACCAATAAGCATGATGCTGCGAAGAAAATATATATTATATTATTTACAGGAACTTTAGATTAACACTTTAGATAATTGTATCCAGTTTTCACAAAGGACATATTATTGGAAACACTGTTCATTGCATATTGGAGGTGCTATTTATTTTAAACTGATGTGTACCCAGCATTACTCGTTTGTTTTAATAAAGTTATAAAGTTGTGAATTCTTGCTTTTCGTTATGGTTCCATAATAGATTTTACAGCGATCTACTATCTCTAAACAAAGAAACAAAAAAACATTCATTTGATAATTTTATTTTATTACAAACATTTTTTTTTCAAAACATATTTAAATTAATTGATAAACTAAAGTTCTTAAAAACTTAAGACAAGATTTTTGTGCATAGCGCAAAGGGTAACAATTATTATTTTTATAAACAATAATTATTAATCTAAAACACTCATCCAAATTGAAAAAAACCTTCCGAGCAAAGATATGTCGCCAGGCAGGACTCGAACCCGCACCCTTCTAACCGGTTAGATGCTACCGTTGAGCTACGTCGGGGCTTTTTATCGCAAACCCCGCCAAGTTAATCAATATATACTAGTGTTCCATTTAATAATTACTGTTTTATTATATTTTCACCCGTAAACAAACCAACTTTAGTAGAGATATATTTGACAAGTCAAATAGATGGCGTCGAGCAAATTTTCACCAATAAAAATTGCTTTTGAGACATAATTTGATCTCGACGCCACTATTTGAGGGATTTAGCCGTTACAAGCCTCTCTCATACTAATAAAGTTGGTTGTTTACAGGTGAAATATAATAAAACAGTAATTATTAAATGGAACACTAGTATATATTGATTAACTTGGCGGGTTTGCGATAAGCCGACGTAGCTCAACGGTAGAGCATCTAACCGGACATTAGAAGGGTGCGGGTTCAAGTCCTGCCGGCGACATTTATCTTTGCTCGGAAGGTTTTTTCAATTTGGATGAGTGTTTTAGATTAATAATTATTGTTTATAAAAATAATACATATTTAAATACTTACGTGTGTGGGTAATTACTTGTGTTTTCAATTTTTAAAATATTCTACCTAAACAAACCTTCTTCCTTTGAATATGTAATCTGTGGCTAACCAGAGTGGTATGCCTATGGGCTAACCTAAAGAAAACATGGCGGGTTCAATGTTTTTCATACTAATTTTAAAACGTTATAGCACCAACTTTACATATTGGATGTCATTCAAACTACTCTCTAAACCTTCCCGGTACTAATAAGAATAAACTGTGATATATGCAGTAAAAAAGGTCTAGTAATATTCGAGAAAATCAAGGACAGACAGACAGAGAGACGAACATTCATTTTAACATACATAGAAGATATTAATATTCTTCTTTTTTCTTTTTTAAGGAAAGAAAGCCAAATTTTATTATTGGCGATACAGTAAGGGGATTTGATTGGAATTTATCTTCCTAAATGTGATTCATCGATGAGAATCAGATTAACGTAAAAGGCTTAGATAAAATCTAATTAAGATGTACTCTTGTTCTTTTATAATAATTTTTTTTTATAATAAAGACAAACATTTCCGGGTATCGAGTTACCCGATAATATTTGAAAATCTGCTACTACCATACATCGTACTCCCGAAGCTGATAGATACGTGTTTTCTAACCATCCTCTAAACCCTTCTACCCGATCTTTTTCATTGCGTTCACCCTTAAAACAATATTAAAATATTTTGTAGGTAAGGGCGATAAATCATGAATTCAGCACCTTAAAAATAATATTCACTTTTGGAATAACTTATTGAAGCTTATAAACCCCGTTGTAATATATTTTTAATCGTGGAAAATTATATTCAACTCCCAAAATGAAACATGAAACCAAAGAAATACAGAAAATCAAAATATGGCGGTAGCACTCGCTAGTAGCGCTGGGACTGGAACCCAGGACCTTATGGTCTATCCGGGATCTTAAGCTGTAATCCACTAAGAACTGTTAATATCATCTTTAATTAATTCCTATATATTTTTGGCTGCTACCTTTTTATCATGCCTACAAGATTCAACCCGAATTTGTTTGTCATATTTAGATAGTGTCTCGGATATAGAAAATCGAAATATAATAAGATAAAAATAACGGAACGGATTAGGGTATCTGTGGCTCGATGGTTTAGAGCGCAAGGTCCCGGATAGACCATGAGTTCCTGGGTTCTAATCTCAGTTGCTACCGTTATCTTTTTGTTTTCTGTGTCGTTCGGTTTCATGTTTCATTTTGAGAGTTGTTAATATTGTTTTTAAAGATTAAAAATAATAACTTGAAACGAATTCTTCGAATCACATTTAAAAGATTTTTCGTTTTCAGAAATTTATTATTTTTGATTAATGCTTTTTTTTAAATTGAGATTTAGGCCCCTCCCTCGTGGATCGGCAAGGAATCAGCATAAACTGGGTGCAGTAAGAATGCGTGATACCAAGACCGCTCAGTTCCATATATTTCTATTGTCACCCGTACACGGGTCGATGTGGCGGGTAAGCGTTATTGCGTACTTCCATTTCTGTACACAGGCGCGATGTTGATGTCAAACCGACAGTAATTAGCGGGCTAAATAGGTTATTGGGCTACTGACGATTGAAATGATGACGAATACAAAATAAAAATAAGTTTCGGTGTGACGTCATTTACACTTCCCGCGTAGGGTGTACAATGCTGTCTTTTGTAAGTCCCATAGAGCAGTAACTACCTAAAAAAGTCTATAAACAGATCTAATGGCTGCATTAGTAGGTAGGTGCCAACCATGTGGGTTGTTTTAAAATTTGAGGAAGAGCGGGAAATGATTTTAGGCTTTTACCTGGCTTCAATGCTCTGAGGATTATCTTTTTAATCCACCTGTAACACTAATGTCCATACTGTGCAATGCACATCCTTCAAAATGTGTGCATTTTCAGGTAGGTACTGTTATTTCGGAGTTTTAAATCGAAATTCAAAATGCATACTGCTAAGGCTAAGTAAGGTTCGTGTAACATAATAGCTTTCAGGGAAAACTTTGGAATCCTAGTGAAATACGCCCACGTTAATGTGCCTATGAAATAATGCAACCTAAAATTCACGTTTTTAGCTAATGGATAGGCAAAATATGATATTATTCCTTCAAAATGGCAAAATATTGTAGAATTTATAACATAGTGATGAAAATAAGGAACTCTTTTGTTATCAATAAAGATGCTCTAACTTAAATATCAGTATTTTTTTCTAATGTTAATTTTCAGAGTTAAAATAATTAAAAAGTTTAAAATTTTTCAAAGCCGCCAAAACGCTCCAAATCCACGGGGTTCTGTTTTGAGACAGCAATTTCAAATGTCAAAACAAGTATGAACTTTACCGTACATAATTTTATATCCTGTTCATAATAAACCATAACCAAACATAAGTAATCAAATTATGTACCTTTTTTGAAACTTTAACTCAAAGAATGATAATAGTTTTTAACATAATATCCGTTTTGACAATGTTTGCCTGTGAATATTTTTAATTCCTTCATTAATTTTTTTTTTATATTGAACAACAATTGTAGAGCTTAAAGTCACCCAAATTAAATTAAAATTTCACTAAAACAAAAACAAAAATACTATTTAAATTTAAAAAAAACAAAAGTTTCAATAAAAATCCAAAACCAGAATACGCACTGCCGAGACCCGTGACGTCAGAATCGAAAAAAATTAAACATAAATTAATTATAAACCCGGTATTCCCATTGAAAGCATCAACTATAATTACATGATGAAAGAACTAAATTTACTAAATCTGTAATAATCGAAGAATTATTTCCGTCTTGATATTTATGTTCAAAATTGTAAATATAGACAGCCCTGGTTTAATTAACCTCATTCAATTTCATATACGCACGAGAACAACTCGTTCCAAAATCCTGTTCAAATGTAACAACACCAGGACTGAGCATTACAAACCTTGTACCTAGATTACATAAAGTGAGTAATAGATACGCAGAGGTAGCGTATCTATTTAACTGCACGGAAAGTAAGTACAAGAAGACTATACTATCATATATTTTCAATCAATATTAATTTAACTTAAGTTTACTATATGTTTTTTATGTACGCATATCTTTGACTTTTATATATCCTTCATGAACTTTTATTCTTATGTACTCTTTGATGTCATTGTGCGACCTAATGCCACATTTAATAGTTACCTTTTTAAATTATTTGTGCTATATTCTTATGATTGTAATTAACTGTGACATGTAATTACTGTTTATGGTATATTTATACCGTTGATATTAAATAAATATATAAATGATCCCAATATAATGGTACCTGCATAACAGGGTGTTTTGATGAGATGATTTTATATTCATCCTCAAATAGCGTTATATAAATTATACGTAATAAAACTTGTGTATTCTGAATCAGCATCTGCAGATCTATATGCTTACTTTTTTTTTAAGCCGCAATATTTTTTTAATTTAATTTAACGTCATTTGTGACAATATTAGTAGGATGCCTTTGTAAAGACAACCCTTTCCTCTGTGTGTGGATGTTGGAAATTGCTGTAATTCGTCTCCATTGAAGTTAAATCTCGTACAAAGTGCTCACTTAGCAGAAGACATGGGCGTAATTGAATGAATGAATTAAATCTCATGACACGCCTGATCTAATTCTCAATTTAACGCAAAATTAATTCTTCATTCCTTAGCTTAAACCTTGATTATTTAACGCGCGGCACCATAATTCCGCGGTGCGGATACTATGGGCGTCATCGCAAAGTCGCTGGAGATATTGTGCAGTGTGCAGGACTCCATCTAATGTATAGAATCCCGCGCCGCAACCCATAAAAACCCATACGTCACTATTCCGTAACGTTAAACCCCTCTAGTAAGCTAGGCAGTATTTACGAGCAGCGCATATTCGCTTTCGCAGTTCGTATTTCCTAATTGTGTTCCTTATTCAGTTGTGACGTCGTAACCACTACGTGTCCGGTTCGTCGATATCGAGTCTGTCCATACTAGGTCCACAGGGCGCAAATTGTCATGTCACTGAGAGACACTAGTCAGAAGTTCCTAATTCATTCCTCAATGCCCCGAATCTGTACTCGGTAGGGCGCATCTTTGTTTGACTCGTAATATTGACTTTAAAAACAAAACCATTATTTATTACACTGAGGTGTATATACATTTTTCTTCTTTTTTTATTGTCTAGTTGAGTAAGATTATTGTTTATTTTATTTTTATGCGTGTTATATGAAACACAAGCGGAATTTGCAATGCGACAAAACCCCTCGTTTTCATTAATTTACTATTTTATTTTAATTATTATATATTTTGAAACGAATTAAAGGAATTAATTAAATGAACAAATTCACAAGCCCGGGTGAATAAGACTGAATCGATTCACTACTTCGAATGAATCTGCCCATGTCTACTTAACAGTGCCAGCACTTTCTTGAAAAAAAAACGTTGGCACTAATTTAGTTACGTCTACGTGGGGTTCTCGAACCGATGGGCCGCCATACAAAGAGTCTCTACCACAATTTCATAATTCCATAGACAGATATTGTGACTAATGTGAGGTTCTTTGTCGACTTTTAGAAATTATCAAAAATTTACTTGAATATAATATGTAATTTTGTAATTTATTTATTTCATTAAAAATATATATATAACAGGAACATAATATACATCCTATTTAATACTCTGGTTATTGTTACATTTGGATTTTTTTTGTACATAATAATTGTTACAATAATTTATGACACTTTTTTTTATATAAGAGAGGTATCTAATAAAAAGAAAACATGTATATATATATTTTAAAACGGTATCTAATATCTTGATCACATCAATCATATATACTCTATTTATACAGTAAAACGTTATCTATACCAGCACTTTGATGTGTATGTACTTATAATTTTAGATAGCTCTTTACATTATGTTCTAAAATCCATGTAAAAGCCCAGATGGGCGTGTAATAAATTAATCAAGAGAGGCAACAGAAAAATAAACTAACTTACGCGACTAGTACGTGGTACAATCAGGAATTGCAAATCTGCAGTTGTTTCGAAAAATACAGATTTCTCTAAACTCAAAATTCAGACATACGGATTTAATTCTTCAAAAATTAAAAATATAAATGTATGAAAATGAAAGCAAACAAAAAAAAACACATTGTTTTCGTATATGGTATAATATTATTAATAGAGTGTCACATCGAAATTTTTTAAATAGTTCTAATTTTCAATCACTTTAACTAGAGTGCATTATCGTGTTTGTATATTTGTATGTAGTTTCAGACAAAATAGTTTTTTTTTATATATTCCTTATTCATATAATTTCTTTTGTACATTTAATTGGGTTGGCAACCTTATTATTTCAAATTTACGTATCCATATTTTAGAAATGTTTATAAATATTAAGTATTAATTTATTGTATTATATACGCCTTATATGGGCTTTTACATATTTACTTAGTTATAATAGTCACACAGGTTCAAAACACATCACAGTATGTACATAGATTAACGAACGAACAAATACAGGAATAACATAGTGTAAGTACCATTCCAAGTAATTAGCTACAGAGGCAAATATTCAAAACATACCTCACATTCACTCATACTTATACTCTAGACACATATATTAATAATTGCTGAGGATGTACGCAATAATCGTCTGTTTGTATTTGTATTTCGAGCAGTTGAACATATATATATGTCAGAAAATGTATTACCTTCTGCGTGAAGTCTAGGTAAAATAGAATTCCTTTTTTATTAGCCTTTTGGACGCTTTAATTACATAATAGGTTGCTAAATAAGAAATAAAAATAAAATTTCATATCCGGATAATCCGAATTTCGTTTTCGAAGATTCGAATTTTGATTTTACTGTGAATAATCTAAAATTCCTGATTTTGGTTTGACTTTGAATAATCTAAAAATCTTTTTTATCTTCATTTTCCGGATTGCATTCTTTAGACACGAGAGCATTTACGCCGAGTGGTTCCGGGCTCCAACCTTTAGCGTGAAGATTGCCCTGGTAATAACCTACTTTCTATTATCGCGGCGGGGCCACCAGTAAAAGAAGGATAAGCCTTAGATCTAGGTGATGAACATTTTTTAAATGTAATCTTCAACTTTATTGTGAAATAAATAATAATAAAGGTCAACTTGAGACCTCACCCGAAATTGGGAGACCATAGAGAGATTCAATCGGAAAATAGAGACCCCTGTTCCAGCCGAAACGTGAAAAACAAATTTACTGGAATACGTAGATCTAAATAAGGAAATCCAGTCCATTTATTTTCTAACCTATATTGACCTTCTAAATTAAATACCAGTTTTTTTTAAAGTTCGGTTTCAAAGACAAAAAAAAACCAAAGTTCGCGAAAACGCTCAAAATCTATGGCAAATCGGGAGTGACGTCATACAGACGAAGTTTTCAGTACTGAATTTTGTGTGCCAAAATCGAAACGTTTTTTATTCTTAAAATTTGAAGTGCTTTTAATTGAAGAAAACATTGTGAATTATCAGCATTTCATCACTATTGTTTTTGCAGTTACCAAAGTATAAAAATACAACCATAGCCGCACTCAATTCAATTTTTCAGTGTTTCTAATGTCCCGAACCTTGTTTTTAAGGTTATGTTTTCAGATGTCAAAAGAAGAATTAACTATACCTAGAGAACAAAATTATATATTACATTTATAGTAAACTATAGCTAAATGTAAATATAAACTTATGAACCTATTTAGAAACTTTAACTCCAAGAAAAATAATAATATTTATAATACATTATGACGGTCTCCGTGGTTGAGTGGTTACGATCCTTGGTTCGAATACGGAGAACGCGGGTTTGAATTCCGGCGAGCGCAAGTAAATTTTATTTGATTGATTTGTGTTATTTCATAATTTATTAAATTAAAATAATATGTAGTATATTTGCGGTACGTTCCAAAGTGGTAGATCCTATCAGTATCGCGCTGGTGAAAGACCACCATTCAGATTCGAAACGTTGCTTGAAATGGCTTTAGCCGTGTTCAGTGACCAAATCTGAATAGCCAGTTACTTCCCCGCCTTCCTTTTCCCCGTCTCCTACCCCTCATCAATACCTTCAGCCTCACAACATACCCCAATTAGGGATGCCTTAGTCTCACTGGCTCCAGACGGTTGGGAGAAGTTGGGACTCTTATGTGCCATCACGAAAAATTCTAAAGGCGATAAAATCAAAATGTATTTTTTCCATGAATTTGGAAGAAACCTGTACGTTAATTTATTCAGTTGGCCACAACAATCGGCGGAAGATGTTAATAAAATAGACATTAAGAAATATTCAATACACCATTCGTATCCGAACTTGACAAACTATACGCAATCTTCCATTGGTTATAGAGCTACAAAGTGGGAAACCGCATAGAAATTACGGATGGTCTTTCGTAGTTATAGAATACTTTTTGGCACGCGGTGAGCGACTAAGGAAAATTATGAAGGAAGTGAATGGAATAGATTTACATGGCCGTGTGCAAGTACCGGAAAACACATTTGCTTACGGTATAATTTTCGAATTCTGTGCTTTGCAAAGGCGAAGAGCTCAAATGAAAAAAAACTTATAAACCGGAGAATATGGCCCTACGAATAAACTTCACGTTTTTTACTGCGTGAATTGAACAGGAAAATAATAAGGTTTATCATTATTTTATAAAGGCGCATAATGCTGTACAAACTAACTCGATAGTAGACAGAGAGGGTGGAACGCCACACAACACATAACTCTGCCTTGGTACACACCCCTGGCATCACATGCATTCATCAAAACATGTGTTATTCCGATCCCGAACTTATCCCCACCAAGTATTTAACTTAACTTTGAACAAAAAGACATTAAAATTGTTTGATGTTCTCATTTTATTTAAAAGAAAAAAATGTTTGAAAAAGACAGTGTTGAAATCTTGGACGAAGCCGAGTATAAACATTATCTAACCATCCCGCTGTTTTTCCGCAGGGGTGGACAGAGAGGACAGCCACACAACTGTATTGGTCACATTCATACATCGTCTCATACATACTCTTCTGTTATTCTGACTCTTGGCATGGCCCGACTTAATTATTTGATTCACTTCATCGACTCATACCTTTACAGGACGTCCACGACTTCTTCTACCATTCACTTTACACCTTAACCTTAAGTTGACCGGACAGTGGTTGAGTTGGCATCGCGTCTAGTTCCCGCCCAAGCGTCGCAAATATTATTAGGTTATTCGTAACCCGAGAATATTTGTCTTTCTTGAAAAAAAAAAAAAATAAAAACACCCCTTTCTACAAAATCGAGTTCATTAATGAAACTAGATAATTGTGTTTTTAATCATCAGTCATATAACGTATGTGCTGGAATTACAAAAAAATTAACATTAATTCCCATAGTACGTATGATTTTGTTGGCCCTAAATAAAAACATCAACATAACTGGCCAAAGCTTTCTTGCAAAGCTTTTGCGTTGACTTGACTTTACTCGGCAGGTAATATCAGTATACTGTTTAGCTCTTGTAAGCTGTAAATAGGTGCTTTGCCGTACTAGAAAAAGCAATTTTTCAGAATTCCTCACAAACAATTTTTCAAGTTTTAAACTCCACAGCAATCGCAATATAAATGGTACTTCAAAATGGTAGACTTCGAATACAAGTTCTATACTTGTGCCTTTAAAAACTTTAGAAAAACTTTAAAATTAACTTCAGCGATATCTGACTGAAAAAATTGGTACCAGATTATTTAACCGATAGACCATTTTGTAACATAAGTCTCTACTGGAAATTAGTACATATAAATATAAATATAAGCGCAAGTTCATTGTCAAAATATTTTTATAGTATTACGATATTAATTTATTTCGACATTTGAAACTTTAAACATTTCGTAATTTAACGCTTCAGTGCTCAATTTTTCTTTTCTTAATAAGAAAAAGTATTATTTTGTAGATTGTGAGAAAAAAACAGTAAAACGAATTAATGCTTTTTTTAACACTATTACACTTTTTTCGTTTTTTTTTATTTGTTACACCTAATATCTGTAATAAGTTCTGCAATAATTATGTAATATTGTCTCTGATTTATTTTACCCTGATGATGGAACGGCTATTCCGAAAAGTTCAAAATAAAAAAGTGGTTAAAACAAAGTTTGATTGATCCATTTAATTATAATGGATAAACACAAAGTGATAGATTCAAACAATTGTATAATTTTATTTCGTATAGCGCCTATTGTCCGCAATATTTTGGCACGTGTGTTCTTGCGTGTGCTGGCCAAGTTAATAAAAATCAATCGCTTAGATCCCTATGCTTGAAGAGTATATATATGAGACGATGCATTAATGTAAATGTAGTAAGTAGTGTGTGCTAAGACAGATTTCTGTTGCGGTGCATCTTCGGGTTAGTGAGTTGGGTTTAAAAATCCATTGGAATCATTTGATCAACGCCTGTATGTTTTGCAAAAGTCGGGACCTATCAAAACGATATATCAAAGTCTCGGTCACTTGGCAAATATTCTGGAATCCGCAAATGGAAAACATACAAAAACAAGGTCACCTGTAGGAGCCATAACGCAGGAGATTGTAATTGTTTGTACCAGACTTTTTACGTCTTCTTTATCGAAGGCTGCCTTATGGAACAATTCTGACGTGTGGAAATCACCGTATTACATCACGTTGTCACGAGCGGAGAGAATATTATTCTAAGTACGAACAATTTTCATATTATTTATTATTATTATTTTAATTTTTTTATTAATCAATTAATCACTTTACAGAGTATGTTTCTTAATGATAATTATTAAGTTTGTTTTCATTGTTTTTGTTTTTTTTTAAGTTTCTCTTGTATAGAAGTAGACGATTGTGTTTAAAAGAGGATTGAGCATAATAATAATAATTGGATGATTTGTATAGCGCCCTTTTTGTGAAAAGTCTCCATAAGGGCGCTGTACAAATATTACTTCCTGGGGTTTAACTTATTATGTACAGACACAGAAACATACTTGCCTGGCAGGTCACTCCAGATTAACACGTTATATTATTTTTAGCTTGGGAAGGAATGAATTTGCACCCACTATTTTATTATTCTTTGTTAATGATATTACATTTATTGAAAGGTTAGTGGCTTAAGAAAACTTAATATTTTTTAATTCGAATTTAGGGCTAGAGAACAGATTTAAAAAATGTCTGAAAAAAGCTAAAAAATTCTACTTGGGGTTTGAGTGAAATTTTCGATTATTTACATCGAACAAATATTTACAGTTATTTTCAATTTCGCGAACTATGAAAAGTTTCAAAATTTTCTGTAAATTACTTTAGGTAGGTTAACTTCGCTATTTAAATTGGATTTGCAACTGTGTCATTCGTGGATATGACTTTCCGAAGACATAAGCTTTAAGATTCGCTCTGAATCCTGAGGAGTATTTAATCAACCTTAATTTTTTTTCCAGGCTTTAGGGCCTGACATGCCGAAAGCACGCTCACTGAACTTAGTATCTGGTGTGCGCTTTGGATCCTTCAACATTCCGTAAATTGGAATTTTCTGGAAAGCACAGTTCTGATTGGTAAGCCGAAGCCATCCCATTAATTGGTTTAAATACCATGCAGCAAAGCTTAAATGGATTCTTTCAGGACGTTTGAGCCGGTGACGATTTTGAAAGAATACTGAATGCAGTGGGAATTAAATCCCCGAGCATAAGTTCCATAAAACCACGAAAGAGTACTTTGTGTTATGTTTAGCATGTATAGAATAATGATATATCTATTTAAATAATTAAAAATGTACTTTGTTTACACGACTTTTTAAAAATATATAAATCTCTACATGTTTCCACAGCAATGCTGTCATCCTCAGGAATATACGAATACTAAAAAATAATATCAAGGATAGACAAATGATAATAATTAGAACAGTAATTTAAGAGTATACAAATTATAAACATAAACAAAAATTAATTAAAGTAGGGATGTAATTAATCAAAAATGATAATAAAAAATAATTATAAAACATTGAATAACAAATTTATTTCAGAAATTAAAAACAATTATTATTTTTATTTATATTAATATGAAAATGTATTTAAGAGATAGCTATTTTTAAAAGATATTTGATTATTTATTAAATTTAATTCGCTATTAATACTTTTTCTTATTTCTATCATTTCAAATTCATCTAATTATAAACCGGTTGTAATTGTATGTAATATTTTTAAACATTTATTTATATCACATGAATGATTGATTTCTAAAATATGATTGCCAAATTCAGAATAGTTGTTATTATTTAAACACCTTAGGTGTTCCTTAACTCTAATACTGAATTTTCTAGAAGTCTTTCCTATGTAAAAATAGATGCAATCATTACAATTCAATGTTTGTAGAACTGTTTTTATGAAAAACATCTCAGAGGAACTATATCTGCAGTAGCGACGCCTCCGACAGTATAGACAAGTTTGTAGACACGTATTTCTATTAATAAAAGATTAAAACGATTTTCAAGTAAAAACGATGATTTTTAAATTGGTTTTTTACTATTTGTGAAAATCATTTTTTAATCAAAATAATATGATTTAAGAGTAGAAAAAACGAGTTATATTTCATGTTTTTGTATCATATATGGAAATAAGTGCCTAGCTATCAAAACACACTTGTATCAACTGGCCTAATTAATTTCTACCTCCAGGAAAACTTTAAAGCTGCCCCTTCTCGATGACGTAAACAAGTCGTGTGAAAGAACCATTTTTATACGTAGACAAACAACCTGCCTTAGGTACGGATGAATATCGAAATGAGCCCAGCGCGATCGTCGCGGCCGTCGGTTTTCGCGTGACATACATTCCCTAGCTCACAAACAGCGCTCTTGCGGACATACGTGTTAGGCGTTTTGGAATTCAGAGGTAAAGATTTAAACGACAACTGGTAGAAATGCCATATGGCCACATTGAAAAGAATTATTACAGCGTGACATAGTTATCTTTATATGTGTTTTTATTTGTCACTTTATGTTATTTTTTTAAATGAAAGTGCGTCAGGCTGTATAGAAAATATTGTTTCAATAATTTTATTGTATTAGTATTTTCTATAGAATTAGCCAGAGCGGTAGATACTTTCAGTATTGCCCTGGTAAAAAACCACCAATCAGAATTGAAACGTTGCTTGAAATGTCTTTAGCCGTATTTGGTGACCTGATCTGAATAGCTCGTTACTTCCCCACTTTCCTCTAGTTCATTTCCTTCCCTCCCCCACTCCCTTCAACCTCACAACACTCCCCTTTGGGGATGCTATAATCCTTTTTTTTATAAATCATAGTTGATAGTAGTTCACGCCTCGAATCTAGTCTTACAGGATTAAAACAAGAGAAGCTGTCCGACTATGTGGAGATGGCCGGTGTGGATTTCCGACCGGGAGAACAACCAGTGGAAGCTGTACTTCGGGCAGCCAGCTCCCTTGGGATTCCCCTGCTGCAGCAGGATATATGACTGGTGACCCGGACCCAGACCGAATGCCCTGACAAACTACAAGTTGATTTTCATAGCCTGAAAACGAAGATTATATATTTTATATTTTATTTTACACTATATTTTGAAGAACTTTTATGGAAAACTAAGCAAACGGCCAAAGAAACTCATTTCGAATTTGTATGGTTCAAAGCCTTAAATTGCTTATCAGAAAAGGACCTGGGGAAAAATTATCCAAATCAAACATGAAAATGACCTAAAACAAAAGGGAAAACCATCGTAGATCATATCTACTTACACTTTCTCTGATAAACTTGCGCTTGACGTCAAATTCAAAATTGTTTAAAAATGTTCTCCAAACAAACTTATACTCTCTCCAAATATTACAAGAACATATTAGATTTATTTCCAAGAATTTTGATAAATTTTCGATTCAACTGGCTAATATTGGAACCCCTTGTCATATACTTATTCTTACTGAATGTTGGCTATCAAAAAATTATGTACCCAAAATGTTTTGTACTTCAATGCGCACGAAACAAAATAGTTGTTGTTTACGCCAGAACTGACTTGACTGGTTTATCTGTCAATGAAATCCAAGTCTCCGGTGCAAATTGCTTACAAATAAATCTTAATAATGACACGTGTATTCTAGCAATCTCCACCTTCTTACAATATATCTCCATTTTTGGTCAATAATTATTTAATTAATTTAGGTAATATTAAAAATTGTTTTTTTTTCTGGTGATCTCAATATAAATGATCTGCATACAAATGAACATCCCCAACGCTAAGTATGCTTACATGCGCTCTCATACCATGGATTCCACCATAAATACTCCTACACGTGCTACATTAGATTCCTTCTCGTGTATTGACCACTTTATGGTCAAATCAAACTACCCAATAACATCTATTGTATACGAATCTACACTTACAGAACAAACACTAAAACAATCAACTACGACTAATTATTCATTCCCTAAATAATAAATCGTCAGAATTATATGGCACCATCAGCCCAGAAGACGCCTGGACGTACTTTATTAACTACCTACAGACTACAATCAGCCAACAAACAAATATATTTTTTTATGTGAATACCGCACAAGGGTCCCAAACTGCTCCCAACCGTCTGGAGCCAGTGAGACTATGGCATTCCCAATTGGGGAATGTTGTGAGGCTGAGGGGAGAAGAAGAATAAGGGGGAGAGGAAGGTGGGGAAATACCTGGTTATTCAGATCTGGTCGCCAAACACGGCTAAAAGCCATTTCAAGCAACGTTTCAATTCTGAATGGTGGTATTTCACAAAAATTTCCAAAACATACTCCTAATAACATTGTACAAATTAAACTATAGATTAACCACACTATTATAAACTCTATCCGTCAACGTAATGTTCAATTGACCGTTAAATTTTTACCATAATATTGTACTGTGAATTTTAAACTCTGTAAACTTTGTAAACTGTAAACTTTGCATGCTCTCAACACAGGTTCTAGTGAGACAGGCACAGTACCATAACCCTCGTATTACATTAAGATTGTATAAATTAATAAATAAATTTAAAAAATAAATAAAAAAGTGTCCCTTTAAAAACCTTTCAAATTTAAAAATAAAACACCTCTTGTAGTAAAGTTAATGAAAACAGCAACAGAACGAATCTTTTCTTCGCGTTAATGTTTTATTATACGGCACGCATGTGAAACGAGCTATCGAATATAATTTTTATTCTCTTATTTAATCTGGACATTTTTAAGAAATGATTTACAAATATCCTATCTGAAACTTCTTCCTTAACCTGCCTCACAACGTCGTCCAACCGAAAGATAACATAGTTTCCCGAGTTTTACACATACAGGAGAGTTTTTATAATATGTTGTATCACAAAAAAAAACAACTAAAACATACTTTGTATTTTAAAAGAAAGTCAGATATATAGATGCGTGTAAGTATGTAAAAACACATAAAATATGACAACCCGATACAAATAAATTAATTAAATAAAAATCTGTTCCATGAATGAATTAAATTTCAACGCTGTTATGCCAAAATGTCTATAAACATAAAATGTAACGGTATATGATTCATAGTACTAGCAGGGTGGAATTTCCCTAAGGTTGTTATCCTTTCATATTGTGCTATCCTTGTAGAAATCTCGGGTAGGTACCTTCGAGCATCTCATCTCTATCTAAATAGTAAATATTATTAGTTTCTGTTTTTAATTATTATTAGTTTGCCTGGAAAGCATTCAATGATGTATAGATTGACACAATTAACTTTGTACGTGGCAAAGGGAGAAACAACGTACAAAGTATTTTTTTGAATCCATTGATTTTTTGTTTCTAAATGTGCAGTTGACTGCAAAGTTCAGTGTGTCTCAAACGTCACATTAGTTTTATTTAAAATAGCGTGAAAAATAGCTTTCCTGTAATAATCCTAAAATAATTTCCTAAAATAATCATTAAATTATAATGAGGTTGTCTCAATTTATATACTTTTAAAGAGTTAATAACGCTAGTTAAATTAGTTTCCTGATATTTCCAGAAATGACGACGTTATGAGCTTTCAAAGTGAACTTGGAAATATACCCATGACGTCACGAGTCATGGTCACGAGATTATCAAAATTTTACCGGCTTATTTATTCGGTATTTTCAAAAAAATTCTAAAAGATCTGTCAAACCAGAAATAACGTTAACCCAAGTTTTTATAATATATTTATAATAATAACTTTTCGATTAATAAATTACCCTCAGCTTCAAGCAAATACATGCATCGTTGCAATTTATTGTTATTGTGTTTAATTCGTAGAACGCCACTTAATTTTCTTTAATAATTTAAAATATATGTTATTATTAAGTTCAGCAAATATTTTCATTGATATAAATCAAATTTAATAATTACATTAATGCATTGTAGTTATTTGAAAAAAAAAACTTTTTTTGTAGATCTCCGCTTTTCCTTGTCATATTCCCTTTAAAACACGTATAACCTAGTTTATAAACAGCATACAAAATACATTTAAAAAAAACTCAATCGCATTACAGAGTTCAATAATGTCGTACCTCTGGTAGCTCCGTTCGTCTCCTTCATTCTCATAATCACATATCTAACGGAAAGGGGGGAAACGGAGCTCTCAGCGGCAGAACCATAATCTCTTTGTCCCAAAGACTTGAATGTACCTATGTACAGACATATCGCTCATAGATCAGATATAACGACTCCTCCTTTTACATAAAGATCCATGTATCTGAAAAAGGAGATACAAGGGGGCAAGAACACATATGTACAAAAATATACGTTAAAAACTTGTAAAAAAGGTATTCCGCTGATAGACCTGTCGTAACCTCTCTCTTTTTCTCATAAACGAGGCATCTTCTAACCGAAAGAGTGGTTACAGCAGAGCTCTCAATGGCAGAACCATAAAAAACATACATAATTTTATATACAAAATACTTTATACCTATGTAGTGAAAGTTCTTACCTTTGGATGTGAGGTTCATTGGTTTGCCCTGCGCCCGCTTTGACGCCCTCGAATACCAGGAGAACAGAAGGCAGAAGATGTGGATTACTCCCCACAAACTAACACCACTGTATAAAGGTCTACCCCCACAGAATATTTCACTACCACCGAAATTGGCCCCTGAAATATATACACTGTACTGTGTGTGCGGGGTTTTAGATACGTCCTACGACACGCGCAAGCCCGCCGAATTTTCACTGACCGTAAGGTAAAAGCGAGAACACACGAACACCCCGTACCTACGCGATGGCTGCTTACGATGTAACAAGCTACCAGGGAAGCAAAGGGTTCAGGAGTAAATTGCGGCACACACGTGAATTCGTGACAGAGTTTCAACGCGAATGTTTGGAACGTTTCTTAAACTGTTTTCAAGTTTTGGAGCAGTTGTCTATTAGAGTAAATTGTTCTATTCTCTAACACTATTTTACTACACTATATTATTATTACACGTATTTTATACTTTTAATGATAAACTATGAATGCAATGGGTAAGTTCACAAACTGCGGACTCTTTGAATTTTTTACCGACTTCTACCGGCGAAACACGATTCAAACGGGACCTGAAAAAAAAAACAGATTATTAAAAAACGCCATTTATTTATATTCAACCGTTGCAAGGCATATTGAATTACATAAAGGGTTAAATAATAGCGAACTCCACAGAAGAGCAGTAAGTCCTTCGCTGAAATAAAAAAAAATAAAAAATATTTAATCATTGAAAAAGATAATATTAATAAATCTTAAAAAAATATGAAACAGAAAGAAACACAGAAAAGGCGCAGAAAATGAAAAGGTAACGGTTGCAACTGGGAATCGAACCCATATCGTCTAACTTACCGGGATAGCACTCTCCCAATTGAGCTATTCAGATTGTAATTATTTTCAGTAATTTTTATCTACATTACATTATTTCATTTTACGAATTATCAATATTATCCTAATTTTTCGTTTGAATAATTGAAAAGTTTTTCCCGAATATATTTGCAACCTAGATAGTATCTCGGATATTACTATAATATTTTTATTTATATGGAATATCTATTGACATAAGTCTAGAATGAATCTTCATTTTTTTGGAATAACTTATTGGAGCTTGTAAATAATCCTCATTGTAATATTTAATCATCGAAGAAGATAATAATAATTTCTTTGGTTTTTTTTTTAAGTTCCGTGTTTCATTTAGGATTTGTTAATATTATCTTCTTCAATGATTATACATTTATTTTAGTGTAAATACCGCGCAAAAGTCCCAACTGCCGGAGCCAGTGGGAATATGGTATCCCCTATTTAAAATGTTGTGAAGCTGAAGGGAGAGGAAGGAAGTGAGGAATGGGAAGGTTTGAAATTAGCTGACTATTCAGATTTGATCAGCAAACGCTTAAAATGCCATTTCAAGTAACATCTCGATTCTGTAACGTACCGCAAATATATTACATGTTATTTTTTTATGGGATTTGGAACCCAAGACCAGTTTGTAAATTTTTTTTAATCTGTTGAAACAGAATACAACTATTTCGTCGATTAACATTAACTTCCGTAACTATTTAATTTCATTCAAAAGAATTCCGAATCCAATATAATAACGCCTTCAGAATTATATTTGGATTTTATATTGTGTTTTACAGCAGCGGATCGGCAATGTTCACGGAGCAAGGAATGAATGGATTCGCCGGCCTGACGAGACACTGAGTCACAGGAGCCAGGATGCGGCTAATGACATTAAACAACACGGTGGTAACCGTATCCTACCAGCACCGAGCGCCACTCGAGCGCTGGGCCCGACCTCACTCAGAACTAACTCCGACATAACGGTATTTTTTTACTACATTTGCATTTTTATTTTTATCTTAGTATACGAGTACATTGTGTTTGAACATCTATTCGATAAAATTTAAGAACAAACAAATACGGACAAAGAACTTTAGGTCACATGATTCCTAGCTGTATAAATATGTTACCCGCTGAAAAAAAAAAAGAAAAACTGTATTAAAACTAAATAATTAATTAATTAAAACAATTACTTTGTTTACACCAGTTTATAAAAATACAAAAATATCTTTACATGTTTCGGCAGCAATGCTGAGAATTATTAATACTTTTATAGGGGATATCTAAGATTATAGAAAAATAAGGGTCTATTTTTATAAAATATATATTATAGTAATTTTAGATATTTAGTTTTGGATTGAAAGGTTTACTTTTCCTAAAGCTTAAATCTTATCTAGATGAAATGGATTTTTAAAAAATGCAAACAGAATAATTCACCGCCATTGAAATAGCATCGAAAAACCTTAAAAGAGGCAGGGCACATGAAATAGAAAGCATGTAAAATTTATATTTATGGAAAGTACCCTAAATTTAATACATTGTAACATTTTTCAATATTAATGGTTTTAACGAATGCTTAAATTTGACTTATTCATTTAAATTTTCAATCTTTTTTTTCTTCTCGTGATTATATCACTGAAGAGATAATTCGATAGAAGTGTGTTGTGGACGTGTCCGTGTGCCCGAAGTAAACTTAATTTTTCCTCACTTCTGATGACAATGATCAAACATTTTCAAATATCGAAATATTTTCTTGAGCAAATGTACAAATGTATCGGCCTGTCTTGGGTCCAAGAGACTTTTATTTTTTTACACATTTAGAACAACACATTCCTTGAAAAATATAACTTTTCATAATCCACACTGACTAAAAGATCGTCTAAACCAACAAAATACGTTTCTCGTAGTCCCCAGCTACAACAACATTCATGTAATACGTCCCCAGGCCCCATTTACCGCCCTACACCCAATCCAAGCTCCCCACGAAATATCGGAGGGTAGAAACACTCGAATCTTCTCCCCGCATTCATCCTTCCCTGGTATTTTGGCCTCCCAATACGTAGTTGAATTACTCGTTACGACGAGTGGCTCTACGGTGGCGTAGCGAGGCCTACGCCACACTTAAGGGCGCTACACTGGTCTGCGAGCCGTTTTCATTAGCGTAGTATTGCTTAAGATGTTTGATATTGGGATAGGTTATGTTTGGAATTCCTCCCTGCTTGAGTATTGATCCGTCAACCATCCCTTCTGTTTCCTGCGCTCCGGGTAGTCCTTTACAACTATCTTGGGAAATTCAATATTATAAAATGTTGTTTCCCGGCCGATGAATTCATGGTTACATTATTTTAAAGCGGTTATTTCATGTTCTCGAACAAGTGGAAAATGTAACGTTCTTTTCGTGGTGCTTGTGGTACAGTTTTTCTGACATCAATATAAATATTAATTTTAGCGATATTGAAATGTGTTTTGTTTAACATGATATTATTCATTTGATAATCTCTCTTTCATTTTATAGGTGAACTAACATTGTACGTGATTTTTATTTTTAATTAACCATATTACGTTTACGTGGACTGTTTAAGAATAAAATGTAGAAGACGATATTAACAAATCTCAGATGAAACATGAAACAGAAAAAGGCACAGACACAGAAAATTAAAAGGTATCAATAGCATCTGGGAATCAAACCCATGACCTCCGTCTTGTCGGGTCTTAAATATTACAATGAGATTAAAAAGCTTCAATAAGTTATTCCAATAAATTGAATATTCTTATTAAACTTGTAAAAAAGTTAATAGATGTCCTATATAAATAAAAATTGGATAGGTATATCCGAGATACTATATAGATTGCAAATATATTCGGATAGAACTTTTCAATCATACAAAAATATAGCAGCCAATAATATGGGAATTAATTGAGGATAATATCGGTAAGTCTTAAATTTGAAACATGATATCGAAAAAATTACGTAAAATAAACATTTCGCAATAGTTCAGTGTTTAGATCGTTGTGCCGGTAAGACAGAGGTCTGTGTTCGATTCCCAGATGGGAACGTTTCATTAGAGATTTTTTTTAGTATTATCTTCTTTAATGATTAAATATTACAATGTGGTTAGTTATTCCAATAAATTGAATAAAATATAGTTATAAACTACTGTCTAAAAACATTTTAATGCTGTTGACATTAAATTATAGAAGGGGAAAATATTGATAAAAAAAAAACAATAAATACTGAAAATTTCTAATACAGACCCTTTACACTTTACACGACCATGATTTTCGTCAGGACCCGTTGAGAATATTGAACTCAATCCGTCCGCCTGGTAAACGGACTCTCGATCATGTCAATCATCATTTTCAAACAATTACAGCATTGACAAAAGAGTTTAATGGCTAGGACTGAATATTTTAATTCCTAACCAGTTTAGAAATTGCAAATTCCAAGGGCCAAGTTTTAATTTCCCGAATGCAGAATATTAAAAGCCTGAGTTCCCAAGTACCTGTCAAATTATATAGATTTTCTGTATTAGGGTTGCTCTCAGTGATGTCCTGATTATTATTCTATTCACCGACCACAATTCACCCCCTACAATTCATTTAGGGTTAGGTTAGGTTGGGTTAGATTAGGTTAGGAAATGAATTTTATACTTACTTTTCCATGTAAAAGCCGTAAAATAGTAAATAAATTATTTCAGTAAAAAAAAATAAAAATAATAATGGCAAATATTTTCCCCACTGTGAATTGTAAGCAGTGAATTGTGGTCGGTGAATTGTGATAATTGTGGGAATAATAAAAAAACCTATCTTTCTTCATTTTTTAATGTCATTTGGAAGGCAATTATATAAAATCGTAGCTATTGGATTGCTTACCATATTGCGTACGTATGGTGTTTAAATGTTTGTTATTGTTTTTTAGTGTAAAGTGTGTGTGCGCTTGTGACGTTTTAATGAATTCCGTGTTTGTATGTATGTGTTTACAATTTGTTTGTACATATATAAGAAAGAAGAAAGAAAAAAGAAAAAAGAAGAAAGAAGAAAGAAGAAAGAAGAAATAAGAAAGAAGAAAAAAGAAAGAAGAAAGAAGAAAGAAGAAAGAAGAAAGAAGAAAGAAGAAAGAAGAAAGAAGAAAGAAGAAAGAAGAAAGAAGAAAGAAGAAAGAAGAAAGAAGAAAGAAGAAAGAAGAAAGAAGAAAGAAGAAAGAAGAAAGAAAGAAAAAAGAAAGAAGAAAGAAGAAAGAAGAAAGAAGAAAGAAGAAAGAAGAAAGAAGAAAGAAGAAAGAAGAAAGAAGAAAGAAGAAAGAAGAAAGAAGAAAGAAGAAAGAAGAAAGAAGAAAGAAGAAAGAAGAAAGAAGAAAGAAGAAAGAAGAAAGAAGAAAATAGAAAGAAGAAAGAAGAAAGAAGAAAGAAGAAAGAAGAAAGAAGAAAGAAGAAAGAAGAAAGAAGAAAGAAGAAAGAAGAAAGAAGAAAGAAGAAAGAAGAAAGAAGAAAGAAGAAAGAAGAAAGAAGAAAGAAGAAAAGAAAGAAGAAAGAAGAAAGAAGAAAGAAGAAAGAAGAAAGAAGAAAGAAGAAAGAAGAAAGAAGAAAGAAGAAAGAAGAAAGAAGAAAGAAGAAAGAAGAAAGAAGAAAGAAGAAAGAAGAAAGAAGAAAGAAGAAAGAAGAAAGAAGAAAGAAGAAAAAAGAAAAAAGAAAGAAGAAAGAAGAAAGAAGAAAGAAGAAAGAAGAAAGAAGAAAGAAGAAAGAAGAAAGAAGAAAGAAGAAAGAAGAAAGAAGAAAGAAGAAAGAAGAAAGAAGAAAGAAGAAAGAAGAAAGAAGAAAGAAGAAAGAAGAAAGAAGAAAGAAGAAGTATAATATTTGGTGATTGTTCTAGAATTAAAGTTAAATAGATTTTTTATTGTTTTGTTGTGTATTTTCTATAATTATTTTATATACATATGTTTCATATGTGCGTTTCCCCTGATTTCAACTCGGTAGCTTAGATGTGATTATACTTGGCAATAATACAATCCTTTTTTTTACTTATTTGGTAACTGACATGGTAATCTGCTAAGGGCGCCGGTTAGGGGGGTGATTTTATCTTCATTCATAAAATAAAACTATTTTAAACCACTAATTTATTTTTATTTCTTCAAATGATGTAAAATAACTTTGTGGGGCCATATTTATTAAATTTAATAATATTCAATTTGTTTAAAACCACTGTATTTTTTTTAAATATGAATACCGAACAAGAGTCCCAACTGCTCCCAACCGTCTGGAGCCAGTGAGACTATGGCATCCCCGATTGGGGAATGTTGTGAGGCTGAATGTATTAGGGAGGGGGAGGAGAAGGGGAATAGGAAGGTGGGGAAATACCTGGCTATTCAGATCTGGTCACCAAACACGGCTAAAAGCCATTTCAAGCGACATATAAAAAAAAGTTAATTATCAATTTAATTTATTTTTAAATCATCACCATCCGGTTTCGCTTATCCCAAGCATCTTCAAGGTAAGATGTAAAACTAAAAAAAATGCATAGATTGAGTATATACTCGTACATGTAGGTGAGATAGATAAAAAATAGAGACGAAATATAAAACGAAATAATGGAACAGTGTGACTAAGATGATTGAGAAGAATGTTTTTTTTTAATCCTTCATTCCTTTGATGTCTCTTTCTTTTACATGTGTTGTCCCATTATACTCGTATTACATGTTAGCATATCTTTGTCTCACTGTTCCATTGTTTCGTTTTATATTTTGTCTCCCTCTTTTCGCATATCTCACATATGCTAACTTTATTTATTTTTATTTAGTTTATTTTTACCATGACGATATTTGGAATAAGAAAAACCAGTTGGTAATAATTAAAAAAATATGTTAGTGGTTTAAAACAAAGTGTTTGTTTTATTTAATAAATATGTTAGTGGTTTAAAACAAAGTGTTTGCTTTATTTAATAAATACGTTAGTGGTTTAAAACAAAGTGTTTGTTTTATTTTATAAATATGTTAGTGGTTTAAAACAAAGTGTTTGTTTTATTTAAAAAATATGTTAGTGGTTTAAAACAAAGTGTTTGCTTTATTTAATAAATACGTTAAATCACAAAGTAATTGCTTTCTAGTAAAATATTATCTTTAATTCCTTTTTTTATTTTATATGAATACCGCACAAGAATCTCTACTGCTCCCAACCGTCTGGAGCCAGTGAGACTATTTCATCTCCAATTGGGGAATTTTGTGAGGCAGAAGGTATTGGGGAGGGGAAGTAGAAGGAGGAGAGGAAGGTAGCTAAATAGGGAAATACCTGGCTATTCAGATCTGGTCACCAAATACGGCTAAAAGCCATTTCAAGCAACGTTTCAATTCTGAATGGTGGTCTTTCACCAGGGCGATACTGAGAGTATATTCCACTCTGGAACGTGCGCGACTACACTACTATTTTAAATGAATTAATTGTGAAACAACACAAATTAATTAAATAAAATTTACTTACGCACGCCGGGATTTGAACCCGCTACCTTCGGATTCGAAGTCGAGAGCCTTACCCCTCGACCATGGAGGCTGTCAATTCCTTACAAGTGCCGTTTAAATCTTAAAAATATTAAGTGTTGTCAATGCACAGCATATTTCTCGTTAGGAGGAATTATTCTACGGGTTCATTTTTATCCTGTGATCAAGTTCTGTTTTGTCATTGTTCTCTTTTACCTGCTTATAAAAAAAACCCTCGAGGAAATAAAAATGCTTCCCAAGTCTTCTGTTGTAAAATTAACAGACTTCGTTATATTACAAGGCTATAGCGTGGGACATAAATATATAAATTTTTAAATACATTATTATTACTTTTAGTATGGAAAACTGAATCTAAAATCAATATTAGGCTTTCCAGTTTTCAAGAAAAGATGAATAAATAAGTGGCCCTTATATATTTAAACCGAGTTATACTTTTCACACGTTACCAAGGTATCAATTACCCGATAAATAATTCAAAAGTATATTCGCTCCATGCTTGCACCAAGTACCTTGAAGAAATACGAAAGAGGAATGTACTCGTACATTTAACCCATTCCCAGATGCGGCCGTTACTTTTTTTGTGTCTTTTTCTGTTTCATATTTCATTTGAGATTAGTAAAGATTTTCTTCAATAACTAAATATTTCAATTAGGTATATAAGATTCAATAAGTTATTTCAATAAATTGAACAAAAACAAATTATTAAAAAGTGATGTTTGTAGAGATATTGGTTTCGAAGAGGACGGACCGCCAAACAACTCGATCTTGGAATACACTTCTTGCTTCATTCACATTTAACAACGTCTCGTAAATTCTCTTCTGTTATTTCGACTTCTGACATGGCCCGACTAAAGTATTTCATTCACTTGATCGTGCCATATCTTTCTTGAACGTCCCCGGCTTCTTCCATTCGCATTCGCGTTAAATATTTTTCTTTATGCTCGTTTCTTCGTTCATTCGCTGTACATGCTCAAACCATCGAAGCGTCCCTTTCTTAATATTACTGATGACGCTTACATCATCCTTGCATTATTTATGAATTTTTCACAAGATCATGTATGGTTTTACCACACATTCGCCTCAGAGATCTCATTTCTAAGGCATTTAGTCTGCTTTCATCCTTTCTCTACCAGTCCCATGCATCACTGCCATACATCAGGGTTGGTATCAGCACTATTGGTTTCCAATCAATTCAATCAATTCCAGAGTAGGTAACATAAAGTTATTTTGCTTCTAAGATAAAAAAAAATAAAAAGATTTTTACAATGTGCTCACCAAATCAAATAAATTTATACCTCTATGTTCCTGTTTTGCAATAATTTATAAGTTGACAATGATTTGTGTAGAATCATTTGCATGTATCAGTAGGTAAAGGAATTTATTAGACACAGCAAAATAAATGCTGCAGCAAATTCACCAATTTCTCGTGTTCTCCTAATATTCAGTCAAATCTCTACATATTTTTCGACTTTGCCGTCATTTAAGAAAAACATTACTCGTAACTTAACAAATGCGCACTCACAACTCTCCGCTACATACTACATTTCATACACGTAGGTACATATACATGTTCACACACACACACATGCACACATTCAAAATATACCTATATGTAGACTATACACAATTTTCATATACCGTTTTATCTATAACGTGTGTCATTCCCTAGCTTGTACTAACCACGCCTGGTAAAATGTACATAACCGTTCACAAAATATTTCATCAAGACACGTCATTGATACCAACCCCTGTAACGTTTTTCTAAAACCTTGGAAATCGTGCACCACTTGTTTTATACATGTACTCTTTATTTCCAAAACAAAAATAATAAAATAAAATTATATTGCTCTTTTCCAGATAACCGGAAAATAATCACGAAGGAAGCATTCTTGTTCACACCTATTAATAAATTTTTTTTAATTCATCCTTTATCAGCGATATTTCTTTTAAATTAAAATCAATATAATCAATTTATTTAAGTTTATAAACCTCATTGTAATATTTAATCATTGGAGAAGATAATATCAATGAAATAGACGAATAATAGGAAATAAAAGGATAACGGTCGTGACTGGGATTCGAAACTAGTTCAAAAGGAAGTATGAGATTGAAGATGTAACTAGGTCTCGATAAGCTCAATTGGTAGAGAAACTTTTCCCGGTAAGACAAGAGGATCTAGGTTCAAATCCCAGTCGCGACCGTTACCTGTACATTTTAAATCTCATCATAGCGGATATACGAGTATGTAGATATATCGGGTATAAACGACAATAGCTCAATAATTGGGACTTTTTTTGTTAGATTTGTACTGTTTTAAGTTAGTCTCCAACGTAACGCGCTGTGCTAAGTTTTTTTTAATAGACTTTATATAGATTTTAAACAAAGGTTGTTTCGATGGTGTACAAATATAGGGTAATTATTTTTTTTCTTTTTGTGTGACATGATGTTTTTTGTTGATTTTATTATTTTAAATTTTATTTAGATACTTTCGATCTGCGGTCTCTTAGTATAATAATTATGCCATGGCCAAAAAGCGTCGAGCGCTATTTAAAGCCCTTCATTTTCTGTTGAAACTGCACCGATGGACAGCGAAGTGATGATGCAGCCTGCGTTGACTAAACGATGTAAGTTTGTAAATCAAAGCTTTATAGTCGCTGGTCGAGAGCAGACGGAAAGTTTTTACCGGATAGAGGAAATAGAAAAATATGAAAACAAAGAGGAAACGGTATTTTTTAAATAAACTATTAAATACCAAGCTTTCACTATAATATTTTTAAAGGGAGATAGGGAGGTTGTTGAAGTCAATTTACAGAAGGATAAATGCAGGTATTTTAAATAATGGAGAACTGTATTCGCCAATAAAAGATTGTTTAAGATTTAAATATTTTGTTTGCCTATATTAACCGTAAAGCCTTAATTGAACATATTTATTTGTTAATCCTTTCGTGGTGCAATTGGTGTTTTGCAAAGTCCTGCACTAATATCACGGCACCCGCAGGCCATAAGTACATGGCAATGATTATCTATAAAAAAATAAATGCATTGGAAATCGACAACGTAACGTCCCAAATCAGAGTCGAATGCGTAGGTTGCATATTAAGAACCATCGACGGCATCGACCGATCAATAGAAAATGGTTTGTCGAACTACTTTCTACTTTTAAAAAGTTGATAAAAAATAATTAAAATTATTTTTGCATTGATAAGGAATATTTCTATTGATCGTGTTAATACGAGAAATTATCATCTATTATCATGTATTTTTTCGTTAATAATTCATTCTACAAGAATCAAAAAAAAAATTATAATAATTGTATAATAAATATCTTGGTATAAGTCAGTTACATCAACATCCATTCATTTGGACAGTAAACTTGTACTTCTAATACCAATTACAAATGTTAAAATCACAGTTATAGTTACTATTATTAAATTGAGCCTAATTGTACAGTCAAATATCTTTGAATTGTCATCCTATTCCATGTGAAGACTTTTTCCTGGATTTTTAAATAATGTCAATTTTCACTTCTACTTTTCAAACTTTACAATGATAGAAATATAATATATATAAGAATAATATAAGAATAGGAAGTAATATTTGTACAGCGCCCGTGAGGTGATTTTTCACAAAAAAATTTTAGAAATTGTCCGATTATTATTATTATTATTATATCCTAACCGTCTGAGGCCAGTGAGACTATGGCATCCCTAATTGGGGAATGTTGTGAGGCTGAAGGTATTGGGGAGGAGAAGGAGAAGAGGTGGACTGAGAAATACCTGGCTATTCAGATCTGGTCACCAAACACGGCCAAAAGCCATTTCAAACAACGTTTCAATTCTGAATGGTGGTCTTTCACCAGGGCGATACTGAGAGTATCTTCCACTTTGGAACGTGCGCAAATACACTACATATTATTTTTAAATGAATGAATCGTGAAACAGCACAAATTAATTAAATAAAATTTACTTGCGCACCCCGGGATTTGAACCCGCGACCTTCGGATTCGTAGTCGAAAGCCATACCCCTCGACCATGGAGGCCGTCATCATACTGTTTAAAACTCAGTAAAAATTTCCTCGAAATATATAACTAGATACTCGTATATATAAAATAGTTTACATCATATTAAAAAGATAGATACTCTTTCCATCGTAGCGTGTTATTTTTCGCTGTAATATTTCACTTCTCCGCTCTCTGGAATAGTTGGACCAATCGAGCAAATAGTTGGCAGAACTTTCAAGTTCCGCAGTTGGCCGATCACCCTTTCACCGCCCCTTAAAAGTGTTCCAGCGTTTTTATTTTTTACTGTTTTCTAAATTTTCCAGCGACATCAATTTTCTCGCCTTCTAGCAAAATTATTTAATCATTTTTTTAATGATTTTATTTCGTGGGTACTTTAAGACCACATAAGGTACCGGATATTTCAACATAAATCTGCGCACTTTTTAGTGATATGAAGTAATTAAACCTAGGAAAAAAACAACCCCGAAAACTTAATATAACCTAACCTAATTATTCTTTTTTTATTGTTATAGTAATTTAAACTAAAAAAAAAAAATCGGTTTTCGGAAGTTTTTTTTTGGGACTTTTAACGACATTATGTCACTTTTAAAAAGTGTGTATTAATTTATCATAGAAGCAGTGTAAATAATATATTAGGAAGGCTTACTTAAATATGCAAATAGATTATAGAAGTTGAAGTAAATTTATTTCGATGTGTAAAATAATAGAATCAATTCATCAAATATATATAAAATGCACAGATGCGAATACAGAAATCTGTAAATTTCTAAACGTGAATAAGAAAGTGAATCAAACGTTTGGGTGTTTAATCCACTTCCTTTCATAAGCGTGTTGATTTAATTCGATATTACTGTTTTAAATAAACAAAAAAATTGTATTTCTGGACATTAATTAATTATGTAAAAAATGTGAAATGTAAATTAAAATTCTTGAAAAACTTGATATTTTATGTTTTTGATACTTATTTTTTTACAGGATATTTAAAAGATTTTTTTAAAGGTTGACAATGTGACAAAAAAAAATTTCGAAAAACTTTATAGCCCTCAAACAATGTTAGCTCAATTGACAAAATATTCTACTGAAATATTTATCTCGGTAATCTCTGAAACTAAAGATATAAAATACCTATCCTCACCTATTAAATATGTTCATGTGAACCAATTACATTGGCTTTGATAAATACTTGTAGTATTTTGTTTCTTTTCAATCTTGTTTTTACGCTAAATTTGCGATATTCTCTCATTGGGTAAATGTGGACATTTATATCGTAATATGGGGAAAACTAGTAGCCATTCTCTCGAGAAAGTGTGGATTTTCACAACCATGCACTTAGGTAACCTTTAAATCAGTGTATAATTTATTTATTTTTTTGTAAAATAAAATTACCAATCACCATATACATCAAATAAAGTCTAGTAAGCATTTTGAAACAAATATTACGATAAAACAGAATTGGTGAAGACCACCATTTGAAAAAACTCGATAAGAATCTAAGTGCTGGGGATAACCTAGACTTTCAAGAAATTCAGTCTTGAAACAATTTTAATGAATTTAATTGTACGATTTAACGATATTTCCCTGCGGCCTGTTGACGATTTTTATCTTCGTAGGTAAATTAAAATTATTTATTAAATAGTCAGTTTGTGATTTGTATTCTGGTCGTGGGTTTTTTAATGTTGTAAAGATGTAACTCCAACGTAGCTCTTTTGATGATTTAATTTTTTTTTCTCTGTCTTTAAATTAACTGAACTTCGTAATATCTTATCAAATAAAAAGGAAACATGAAAATTACGACGATGAACTGGTTTCCTATACCTTTATTAGAACCTGGTGAATTTAGTTAAATATGTGCGTTTATTCATTTTTACTTTCTTGATTATTTTACTTTTATTTTAATAAATCGAATGAAATTCGCAATAAAGATATTTTCCAGCTTTGATTCTCATAATCATTCTAAAACGGCATAAAATAAAAAAATAAAAATCTCATAAACTTAATAAGTTAAATTTATAAAAAACTCTTTAATTTTTCAAGCACATAAGGCGCGAAAGCCTTGCCGAAAGGCCGGGACCAAGCAGAGCGGCATGGTAAAACGCCGAAAACAATATACACTTACCTCGATCGTGCGCTGTGCTCCGGGGAATGCGTTACACGCCGCCTCTCCCTCGGTAGGGGCTCTTCGACTCGGTGGTAGTTCCAGACTATCAGCGGTAGATTGGTCTCGATGAACGCTCTCAGCCCTTCACGCGACAGTGGCCAGATATGTCCGGATCGGCAAAGTGCAACCGACGAACTGAACGGAGCTGAACAGTTAGCCAGGCTGTCCCGCGCGTCCCGAGCTCCACACTCCCTGTGGGCGGTGCAACCTACACTATGACACTGGTCGCTGAGAGGGATGCATGCGCCCAGTGCAGGGAGAGAGAAAGGGATGATTCAGGGTTGGAGCCGGTTGCAAGCTGCAGAGGTGTGCAACGGATGCAATTAATGCATTCTGACTATTTTATGATTTATAGTGAGGATTTCCTCATCTTGAATAGTGGATAGGTGAAATTCTAAATCTAGAACGCTGCATCTTCAAAAATCTACCCGTGGTTGGAAGATCATAGAAACCTTTAGCTCTTCATGTGGTGGAATTTTTTCAATTAATTCACTATTAATAGATGATTAATAACTTTCTTTTCTAAAGCGTATAATTTTTACAAGTGTTAACGATGTACATTACAGTATACACATTTACAAACCCTGAACATAATAACTCACTGTAACTAAAGTGACTATCAGTTTATTTCAAAACAACACGCTGACCAGTTGCGCCACAGCTGTGATTTTTACAGAACTACAAAATTTCAGATACATCACGAAGAAACCAATTTTTTTTCCAACAATAGGAAAATCACCAAAAACGTAACATTAATGAAAACTACTCCGAGCGGATATTTGTCGTTTTAAAATTTTAAAAGACCTCGAAGTCATCACACTTAAATAATAATTTCCGGCTCGCGTGCATCCAGTTGCATTCTCATGTGCGGCGGTTCCGCCCTCGCCCTACCCCGCCCTCCCGCCCTCCCGCGCCGCCCAGGCCGCCCCGCCCCCGCCCAGAGCAGCGGCGGGACCCCGGCAGAATACCCGGAGCGCAGAACGTTCGAGAAGATCAAATGGAAATCTGAATTTTTACTGGCTTTACTGAAATTCTTGATGTTACTCGTGAAAGCTCTATCGTACCTAAATCATCCTTGCGCACTTATTGAGCTTTTTTGTGTTTACGTAATATTTTTATAGATGTATTAATTTATTTTTATAATAATGAATACCCATATAAATATTGACTGTTTCAAGTCAAAAAGCGTAAAACTCCCCAAGACAGTTAATAACTTCGTCTAGGCGCGACGAATGAACTAGACGAGTGCGAGCAAGTATCAAGCACACTAATGGAAATGTCCGAATATATACAGAACTGAGAATGGATTTAAATTGACAACGTTTATATAAGAACATATTTTAATATATTTTTACGCGGGTGTATTTATAATGATGGCAAATTAAGATTAATTAATATATAACGGTACATTATGGAATCATATTTATGGAGGTAATAGAAAACAGAACAAGTATGAGGATTTATAATAATCTGTATATTTTAACATGCATTTATGCCGTTATTTATAGCAATACAACAAAAGATGTATTTATATAAAGTTAGATAATAAAGTTTTGTTAAGACAAATAATACATTCGTTTCATATGTATAAATATTAAAATGGTAATCTGGTATGAATTTAGCTGAATTGATAAAAAATGGTAATTATTTTGTTATGTGATAGTGTTCGTGCCGATGCATAATCAAAATTAAAAAAGCATATCGGTATACTCGTACATATATCATTTTATAACTCAATTAGATGACAATAAAAAATTCACCACTGTCGGATTAATTTCTACCTAATTATCAAATGAACAGTTTTTCTGAAGTATCAAAGACACTTGAGCGATGAGCTCTGTCGCCAAGAAATTGGACCATTCTTTTCCGGTATGAACTTTAAGATACTTTTAAAGTTCATACCGGTTTTTTTAGTATCTTATGAAGACTTGAAATATCCAATCAACTCTGAAAATATAAAACAGATATCACATTTTTAGGTGATAATTTTTTTCATTTGAATTTTTTTTTTAATTGTGTCCAGGTTTAATTTGTAGAACTCTATGTTAAGTAAAAGTTTTAAAATTCTTTATATTCACATTCGAAATAGGGGCCGTAGACTTAACCTTTTAGAACTATTAGAAATTAATGAAAATTCTAATAATGCAAAAACTCAAGCCGAGTACAATCATAGACCATAAACCAAAAAAAGCCCTGCATTCTAAATAATTTTATAAACGCTAATGAAACCATCTTAATGATCTTTAATAAAATTTAAATAATATAGTATTATAATACGTAAGTGGGTTAACTTTGTAGTATAATTATCATTAAAATAAACATCAATTTATTCGGAAATTAATTAAATTAAGGGCATTGGTAATAAAAGTGAAAATATTTTAAGAGTTTCATTTTAAGTACCTATACAGAAATAATATTAATAGATCGGCTGTAAATGGCTTCACACCAGTTTAGTAATGCCTTTCGAAGGCGAAACAGCTATCACGCGTAATAGTAATTACGTAGCAGATTTTTTTTGTATAAATAAACCGTTTTTAAACTATATAATAATAAATTAATTAAAATATATATTATGAGTATTCATATATTTCTGACGATGAAAGCATCGCTTTCGAAACATGTAGATATCAATGTATATTTATAAAATGGTGAATATTAAGTACATTTTTAATTCATTTATTAATAATGACGCCACAAAATGAATGTGGTTATTATATTTTTTACTTTAATTTTTTTTTTAATTTAGAAAAGGGGTATTAATATCTCCTCTTATCAAAACTTAAAGTAGATTAAATAATAAAAATAAAATATTATAAAACAGGTTGTAGAAGTAAAAATAATTATAAATACTAATTGTTCTATTGCTTACCTTTTCGTTAAATTTCAAAACAAGTTAAATTTTTAATTCAAAAGCCGGCTTTTTTCCGATCTATGCAACTGACAGTCTATCTAAAGGGGTTAAATATGAACACCGTGCAAGTAAACTGTATAGGTACAATGAATGTATTTTACAGGAGGGTAGTATTGATTCTCCCTAGATTATTTTACCACAAGACTCTTTAATTATTTACATGTTCAAGTTGGAAAAGGGGAAAATTTTATACAAAGTGTCCGGAGGTACAGTACAGTAACTTCCAGAGTGATTCCACATGTTAGTACAAGTAAAAAAAATTATAAATTTTTTTACGAAATTCCGGCGTTTAAAAATAGTTTCAAGGTAAAAAAAAAAATATTGCTAAAAATATATCTGTTTGGCAAAAAAATGGAATTTCGAAAATACTGAATTCGACCAATACTGAAAACAAGAATTGTTTATTTTTGAAGGTGAATGTTACGTCATCCATGCTCACAGCACAACCGAAATTATGTTGTTTATAATAACTTTAACAATACGTCGAATGACACGGTGTAAAAACAGTATTATCCTTTTAGAAATCATTTCTTGAGATAGTTATTTTACAGAACGCCCAAATGACGTCACACTATTGGTTCCATATTTTTCAAATCAAATCTGTTGCGAATTCTGGAAGTAAATTTACCAAATATTAATGGGTTTTTTTTCAAATAAATTTGACGTTTGGATTAACCGTGTTTGTATTATGCAAATAAATACCATTTTCGGTAATCATATGCTATCGAGGTCGCCAATTAATTTATGAAATCAAAATCAAACATTCATATTCTGATAATACCTAGGAACAAAATGTCCACATCGAATCAAAATGTCACAAATTGGACGGCATAGAAAACAGCGAATCAAATTTGCGAGCGGTATGATGCATTCGCATACATAATGACAAAGTTTCATCATCTGAAGAGGGGCTGGGGAACTATTTACTTATTATTATAATAAAAATTGTAATTAAAACAAAGTGTTTTCATCGTGTTTAAATGAAATATCCAATGCACCCCAGATTACGTTAGAGTTAATAAAGTATAAAACCATAAACATATCTTCATTAGAAAAGCATAAGGACTTTGATCGCAATTTAATTTTCATAATAATTATTTGTTTTATTAACTCACATTCTTAGTTAACTCGTCCAGTTCAACATTCCTTACCGTAGACTCGTAAATAATTCATTTCTTTCCCTCAATCAACACTCTACTAATTATGGGTACCATTCTCCACTGCCCAGAATGTTGAGACTTGTTAACTCAAGCCAGGGCCATGAAATTTGCGGTACCAGTCTAAATGATTGTTTTCAGGCTTTACGAAATTAAACCTAGAAAATTATCATTAAGAGTGTTAAAATCATGAGCTGTTCAGACTTTGACTTGAATATTCTCTCAAATGTATATTTTGTCATTGCTTCATTCATGTATTGTTTATGTTCTAGTATTTTTCTGTTGCTCTTGTTTATTTCATTTCGCGCTACGTGTTTCGTGTAATTAAACAATGGTCAGTCAGTAAAATAATTAAAATAAGTACATCTTCAAAGAGCTGGAGATACCATGCGGTCCTCTTTAACCCTTATGATACAATTAATGTGATATTAACCCCAACTTCAACATACTCCAAACACAACTTTTTAACAATCCCAGTTTACTGAACCAAGGTTTTATATTCTATGATAATAATTGTGTTTTCATCATTTCCGGTTTAGAATCTCTGGAACGGAACAGTCTTAGGATGAGTATCAGGTACGTTATAACTAACTATAATCTACTTGTATGCAACCATTACATTTCGTTCAATTTATTGGCAGCTGGGACTCTTCTCCTGATCGTCTGGAGCCAGTGAAACTATGAGGCTGAAGGTAGTTGGGAGAGAAAGGAGACAGGGAAGAGAAAGGTGGGAAAGTATCTGGCTATTCACCAAACACGGCTAAAGCTATTTCGAACAACGCTTCGATTGTAAATGGTGATATTTCACCAGAGGCATACTGAAAGTACGAGTATCTATCATTTATATTACATATATATTACATATATTATATTTTAAATGAATATATTATGAAGTAACACAAATTAATCAAATAAAATATTAATCAAATAATAAAAACAGTAATTGTTGAATGAAACACTAGTATATATTGATTAACTTGGCGGGTTTGCGATAAGCCGACGTAGCTCAACGGTAGAGCATCTGACCGGACATCAGAAGGATGCAGGGTCGAGTCCTGTCGGCGACATTTATCTTTGCTCGGAAGGTTTTTTTCAATTTGGATGAGTGTTTCAGGCTAATAATTATTGTTTATAAAAATAAATAAAATATGTTTTGAACCCGCAACCTCCAGAATTAAAGCCTGTTTGCATTGAGGACGATGACGTAATGTACATTGCCTTACGATATTCATGATGACGATTGATTGCACTCTTGCAATCTACCCTTAAATTTTTTAATTTCTTATTTTTCTTTACCTCCGAGCCGAAGGTTGTGATCTCCTGCCGATGACGGAACACGTGACGCCTGCGATGGCCCGCAGGACAATTATTATCGAGATCCCTTGTCATGATTACGTAATGCGATGAAAACTAGATTGGAAATGGAAAATCCTAATTTCAATACCGACGCGTTAAGTACTTGCAAATTGGTTATCGGGGACAATAATAGACTCATTCACTGTAGAGGTCACTGAATATTGATGAAATGTGGAACTGATCTGTGACCGACTGGTCTACCTGGCCTTGCGGGTTCGATCCTCTTTCTTTTCAAATAAGTTTTCCACCATTCCATGCAGCTATCGGTAATGGGATTACGAGGAATTTGTAGCCCGCGAATGTTTCCTTCTTTATGAAAAAAACGTCAATTCAAAACAAACAATTTCATGGAAATAGCTTTAACAAAAAAAAAATGACTGGAAGAAACGTAACAAACGACAGGGAATAATTGAATCCTGGCTATTTTGAGAATATTTCAATAATCCAATCCACTGAGCGAGTTTATATTTTTTGTACATAAACTAATACGTACATATATAATTATAGTTTTACAGTAAGAATAACAATTATTTTTAAATACATTCATTCTTCCTTCATTCCTCAGACTTTCAGGCATCTCATCACACATTTTCAGTCCTCTATACATTAAGCAGTTCTGTGATTCTGTTTTTTTCATATGCGGTAATATAATTCTATTTACGTTTTTGGTTTCATAATTATGTACATTTTTATTGAAAACAATTTCATCCATAGAATATTTGGGCATTTGATTATTCAGTTGTTAATTGTATAGCAGTCACATTATTATTGGAATCCAATTAAGCTCTTCTCTAGTTCGATTGATTCTTGTATATTTTCCTTTCCTTAGTATAGCTTGTTTAGATTTCCTTCTTGACCAAATATAATGTCCAAATATGAAGCAACTACAGTGTTTCTATTTAGTTCATTTCTTAGTCTTCCAGGAAAGTATACCTTTTTGATTCGTTTTTAACACGTATTCAAAATGTGCTGTAAATGTTAGTTTTGAATTATATTGATGCTGTTTATAAATATAAGTCGGAAATTTTTTTTTTAAACTTTTTAATTTTTCATAACAAAATTGTATGTAGTTATCTACCTTCCTATCATTACATTCTTATCTACCAAAACCCCAACAAAACCGAAAAATTCAAAGGATTATTAACTTTTTTTACATACACACCACAAACCTGTGGAAAATAACTTCCCTCAGTGGCTAACTCATATTTAGGGATGCCGAGTAGGGGGGGAGGGGTTATTTTTAAGGAAAATAAGCAGTGCAAGATTTGGGAAGGAAAGGGGTATGAGGAGTGGGTAGGAATCAAGGGATCAATGTGTCCAGGATTGATGGACGAATTAATCTTTCCCTCCCACCGCAGTGCAAGGCGATGGGTCGAGAGAGACCGGCTGGAGAGGTCAAGGGGTATCACGCCATAAGCCCGAGCACCCTTGATAAGTCACCAAACGTAACGAACCACCTGGGATGAACTATAGCAGAGGTGTTGGTTATCCAATGAATGATTCTCGGGGCGGCGAAACCCATAACCCCCTCCCAAATTGATAACTAAAAACTTGTTTTGGAGTATCTGTTCAAGGTGAGGTTTTCTGTGGCCAGGATTTAAGCCTCTTATGTTGCGAAATATATAATTAATTATTATGTATAGTTAATTTATTGTTGTAATCATTGCAGTCGGAAACTCCCAAATCAATTAAAGTAAAACTCATCGGCAATTACGCCACTGAGATTTACTTGTTCGCGTTATGATTGGTGCCCTTCCTTATCAGATATTGTCTATCATCAGGGAGTTATTTACCCTCTAGACTACAGTCCGCAAGGACTCAGTGGGACCACACTCAGAAATATTATGTTATTATTTGCTTTTCCATTGTCATAAGAAAAACATTACTCGTAACTTAATCAATGCCCAATCGCAACTCTCCACTACATAGCACAATTCACTTATACTACACAAATTTTTCATATACCCTTATATAATCACTCACTAGATATTCCATAGCGACATGTTATTGATGCGGATCCTTTTAATAATTCTCTAAAACCTTGTAAATTTTACACCAATCATTTTATACATATATTGGTTGTTTCTCAAATAAATAAAAAATTAATATCGTGTAACATGCCTGCTAGTTATTAGATCCCAGGTGTCCGCAGTTTCCAGGGGTCCATCGTCTCTCGCAGCCTCCGCATCCACAATGGGCGCAGATGTGATGACATGGTGGCGAGCGCAATCAAACGCTTTGGGAATAGCACACACCTAACTCATAAACACATCTAGGGTCTGTTTCTCAAGCGCAAGTAGATTTTCTGATCTATTGTTTTTGTTGCATTTCATAAATATTTCTCTGTTTGGTGTATTGTAATAATTGAAACCGTCATATCTGTGATCAACGAAATGTGAAAGAGTCCCGAAACGAGTTTAATTGATAACTCATGGGAATATAACATTTTTATATGTCTTTAAATAAAAATAAAATCTTTGTTCTCTGATAACAATAACTGGTCTTTTCTTGATTCCGGCGATCATTTGTGTTCTAATTCCGTGTAAGGTTACGATTTAAAACTTAAAAACATTATTCCTCTTATTTATTGTCAACCGGACTGATTCTTCGAAATGAACTTCAATATATTTTTACTATACTACTAATGATTAGGAGGAATTTAAAAATTTTGTGACGTTATTCGTAACCTGGGAATGTTTGTCTTAATTTTTTTTAAACAGATAAAAGTAAACTGTCACAATGTCCAGACAGGTAGGACTGACTATGTGTGACGCGTATCACTTCTTACAGGCTTACAGACCGGTCGGTGGCTGGGTTGGCATCGCGTCTGTGTCCCACCCAGACGTCGTGAGTTCAGTTCCTCGGCTGGCTAAATCCTCCATCACGACACAAGAAACATCTTCCGCTAACGTGATGGTAGTAGGAGATTATCAAATATTGTCAGGTTATTCGTAACCAGGGAATATTTGCCTTTTTTGAATAAAAAAACTAAACAAATCACAAAATTGTGACCGTTGAAAATTCATTTTTATTGATTTTGAAAGAGAAACAGAGGTTGCTCACACATGAGATATTCTAATGACCCAAAGACAATTTGCTGAGAGCCACAAAGAGACAGCAAACTGGACACATTTGAGGGATTCCTATGCCCCTTCCCCCCCGTCATTTTATCTCCTTGCCTTCCCTCTCAAGCCTCACAACATATGTCAATCGGGGATACCATACTCCGAGTGTCTCCGGAGAGCTGGGATTCTTTTGTAATATTCACACTAAACAAAGTTGCATAACTAAGAATGCGAGGGCGAAACGGGGCTGTAAATTAAACTTCTAATATAATGATTGGTTTAGAATCAACCTATATTAATAATTGAATTAATAAAAATGAGTTGGTTTGCATGCAGTTAAATTTAAATCGGAATCAGCTCGTCCGAAAACGTGACTTAAAAGTAATATCAAATTTATTTAAATAAATATATTTTTTCAAAATACAAACTAAAGTTCTCCAAATGGCCCGTTTTGTAATGTGCTTCGGGGAATATAGTGATTACCTGAAGGGGATTAGGGAAATTCATCATTTAACTACACATCTTTGTCCTTGCCAAAGACTAATCTCCCAATTTCAATCAATTTGTAAGGTGAAATTGGATTTGATAGTGCAACACTATTTTGGTTAATTTAAACACACTTGTAGTTTCTAGCCGCGTACGACTGAACTTCTACAATATTTTTGTTTTTTTTTCTTTTTGAAGGATATGGAACTCACATTACAATGTGAGTATTGAGTACATTTTATAAATAAATAATATTTCGGGTGTGTGGCATTCATTATAAATTAAATTAAAACGGTGTCTTTTTTTACGCTTTTTAAATAATAATAAAATATTATTTTTAATAATTAAAGATAATATTAACAACTCCCAAAATGAAACATGAAACCGTAAAGACACAGAAATGAAAAATACCTCATGGTATATCCGGGACTTGCACTCTAATTCACCGAGCTACTGCAACCCCATTCCTTTCCGTCATTTTTATCGGTATCGTACTTCGATTTCTAAGAACTGTCTATATCATCTTCAATTAATTCCCTTATATTCTTTTCATCGTGACTGCAAGATTCTACCCGAATTAATTTGAAATATGTTTGCATAATGTCTCCGATATAGCTATCCAATTTTTATTAATATTCATTTTTTTAGAATAACTAATCGAAGCTTATAAACTCTGTTGAAATATGAGTGTTTTTTAAATAAAGTTATTATCAAAAAAAAATAAAATATATATATATATATATATTCGATAGGGTTTCATTTGGACTTAGGGTTTCATTCAAAGTTCAAGTTCAATTCAAGTTTCTACTAAGTAAATTTACTTTTTTTAATATAATAATTTATTTTTTTACTGGCTTCGGTTCGCAGGGAGCAGTGACACTTATGTGCGGAATTAAGAATATATTTTTTCGCCGATTTAAAATTCTCCCGCAATTTTTTCAATGATTCGGAAGGTTTACGATTTGGAATAAAAATGGTTTGTTAGAGAAAAAAATTTTCCAATTATTTAGAACATCATCATAATTAAAGGTCACATAAGAATTTGTCGGAAAGAGAGCAAGAATCAAGTTCGGGGGAAAAGTACCAATGTGAAATAACCTTCCTACTGGGTTCTTAGATAGCCGCATTTGTAATAAGTCCCCGCTTAAACTTAAACAAAGTGATACATAGAAAACGTTTGTTTTTTTACACTCTATTTTGTTCAATTAGCAATATAAATCATTTATTATTACAAAAAAAAATTTAAAAAACATTTTTTTTAATTAATAACAATTTTGTCGTATCATAAAAGTGGTATCACGCGACCCATTTTGTTTGAAATTGTCTATGAAAATTTACATTTATATTGATAGGTTTGTATCAACACACGTATGAATCGGCACACTTTTCAAAAGTGATATAAATTCATTAAAAGTACAAAAAAAATCACGCGTAATCCTAATCTAACATTCCCAATTATACCTTTTTTTGCTGTACATAAAAAGTGTGCAGATTCATACAAGTGTTGATTTATCATGGAACCGGTTTATACTATCAGTACTAAACATTCACATAAATTTTGTCAAAAAACACGAATTTATTACTTTTACCATCATTAGTCGGTTCATTATTAACTCGCTATTCAAATATGGTCAACTTATGATGGGGACCTGTTTTAAATAATTGAGTTCTGTGGAAAGCTAATGATAGTAGTGATAGCTGTATAGTGCAGAGCCAAACATTATTTCTGTGCTATGAGTGCTGTAGTCCACGTTTTTGCATTTTCGATTATAAAATGTTACTGGATGATTGTTAGGATTCGAAGAATCGAATGGATACCAAAATATATGATCGCCCAAAATCAAAAGATGCAGAGGAAGCTCACTGATGCGTTGGAGTGACCAAATACCACAGGCGTTCGGATTTGGTGTGCGCATCTCTTGAGGATCGCGAGAAGTGGAGGAGCCATGTCCACCAGGGAAATCAGAGTGGGAGTCACGATCCTCAGTAGAAGTGAAAACAAATCCCGACTAACTACTATGTTTTTTTTTATCTTTGAAAATAATATTAACAACTCTCAAAATGAAACATGAAACCGAAGAGAGAGAGAAAAGAAAAAGGTAGCAGCTGTGACTCGAATCCAGGACCTCGTTGTCTATCCAGGGCTTTGCCCTCTAATACACTAAGCTACACCTACCCCAATCCGTCCTGTCATTTTTATAGGTATCGATCGTACTTCGATTTTTAAGAACTGTCAACATCGTCTTCAATTAATTGCCATATATTTTTTAACAAGGTGAAATTTAAAAAGAAATTAATTATATATTGCAAGCAGTACGATATTTTCTGTAAAATATGTGTTATTTTATAGCAAGCGGATTTAAAAATATTGCTATTATTTTTATGTTATTTTTAAAGTACAGTTAGGTCCAGGTTACTTTTAACAAAAAGTTTCACCGCGGGTGAAATTATAAAAAAATTTTGTGCTAAGTGAGGAAAAAAAAAAATTCCTTACCACATTAAAACCGCGTTCTATACTGATAACAATTTAGGTAAATTACTAAAAAATACTAAAGATAGAGAACATAAATTAAGCCACTCAGGTATTTACCAACTATAGTAAAAGCACTAACATCGGAATTATTCGGAAAACTGGAAAACTTAGTATGGCAGAATGTTTAAAAACATTGCAATCCTCCACGCCATCGTGTCCCAGGTTTATGATTGTGTATGTAATTTAATAATAATGAAGTAATTAATCACATGATTTATTTATTCCAGGCTCTTTATCATTTTAGTAGATTCTGAACATTCGATTTATATGTAAATGGTGAAAATTGTGTTCCGTAAGTGTTACTTTGTAACAAAAATATGCGGAAACATAATATTTATGATAATGATACAACATTGTATATTTTTGTCATAAAATTGTTTATAAAATTAATAAGAAATACATAACATACGGGTAAGGATAGGGGTAGGGGTAGGCCTAAAAAATACGGTTTTAGATACGACATTCACCTGGTAAAAAATGAAAATCTCAAACACAAAATTCACACATGGATTTTACATATATATATATATATATATATAGATAATTATTTATATATGTATTTTCCTACACTGTACGAAATTATGTATTTTTTGGTTTATAATAATAGTAATTTTATGGCCTCCATGGTCGAGGGGTAAGGCTCTCGACTACGAATCGAAGGTCGCGGGTTCAATTCCCGGCGTGCGCACGTAAATTATTATTTAATTAATTTGTGCTGTTTCACAATTAATTCATTTCAAAATAATATACAGTATATTTGCGCACGTTCCAGAGTGGAAGATACTCTCTGTATCGCCCTGGTGAAAGACCACCATTCAGAATTGAAACGTTGCTTGAAATGACTTTTATCTGTATTTGATTACCAGATCTGACTAGCCAGGTATCCCCACCTTCCTCCATCTCCTTCTCCTTCTCCTTCCCCTCCCTAATACCTTCAGCCTCACAACATTTCCCAATTGGGAATGCCATAGTCTCACTGGCTCCAGACGGTTGGGAGCAGTTTGGACTCCTGTGAGGATTCATATAAAAAAAAGAAAAAAAGACTAATATATTAGGAAGTTTTATTAAATGCATATTTAATGAGTTTTAAAAATATTTTTTTTTAAATGCAAAATAATATTTATAATGGTGGTCAACGTGCATCGACATAGATTCTAAAACAACCTACAAACCCAAAAAATCATCATCCCCAAATCAATCACAGCTTCTCCGTGCATTGGAAAATTTGGAACAACGGTCCAGTGATTGGCCAATTTATTTCCACCCCCACGTTTGTTTGTTCAGCGGATTAGCGGGGGTAGCGGGTCGGTAATCACCCCGCAGCACGCCTAAGGACCACGTACACGCGGGGTAGCCTGCTACGCTTCATTTGCCCCACGCGGCGTTGTTCTCCTGGTATTCCTAAATCCCGCACCCCAATTTGGACATTGATGAATGCTGAAGCAATAATCTCACTCAATTCTGAACAATTATTTTTATATGCGTTTGTTGCATTTCACTTTGATGCCAGAACGCGTACGACGCACAATGTATCGATGTGTTGCACCGCATCACAATATTGAGTTCATTATTGAATTACTTGGATAGGTAATACATAAATAAATACTTGGATAAACGCATAGAGATTTCAATGGATAAAAATGTAACACTTTTTCAGATTTAGAAGTTGTATTTTGTTTCGTTAAATGATGTAAAATGAATGTATTTCCATGCATAATTAAGAGATATGTTCAATAAAAATCTAAAAATGTGATTAAATATGCTTATAAGCTCGTATTACTTAATGCGCAAAATTTGGTTTTCAAACAATTTTTATCAGTTTAATCACAATGAGGAACAAGTATTTCAATCACCGGAGAAACTAAACATTACATATTAATTTTTATTTCGTAGTAATTAACAGTAGATTCTCTCGCCCCTAGCTCCTGCTTAAATTCAGAGATACCAACACGGACTTTTCAAGATGCCCTTGCAAATGAACATCGCGCATTGAAATTTTAATTACTGCGAAATATAAATTAAAATTCAATATTTTGCTTGAGAATTGACTTTATGTTATTAGTATGATATGATATTTGTCGGAAGTGTCAACCGCATCAAATAGATATTTAAAAAATAGTTTGCTTGGTTCTTAGTTTGGGTTTTTTCTTTCATAAAAAAACCCAAACTAAGAACCAAAGAACCTGTTTAGTATATTTAATATTTACAGTTGGCACTATCTATGGAACTATTGTCTAACATCATATTATAAAAATTGAACGTGGCGGCGTCGATTCTCCCACCATATAAACGCATTTTTATTTAAATGAAGTAAACCTTGCAATCATCATAAGGGTAGCAGCCAATACTATGGGATTTATAAAAATGGAGGATAATATTAACACATCTTGAACTTGAAGTATGATATCGGTGTAAATGGCGTAAAGTGGACCCGGTCTCATTAGCTAAGTTGGTTAAGCGGTTACCCGGATAGGTAGAGGTCCTGGGTTCGAGTCCCAGATACGACTGAAATCTTTTTAATTTCTGTTGTTTTTTCGGCTTCGTGGTTCATTTGGGATGTGTTAATATTATCTTCTTCAATGATTTAAATATTATAATGAGGTTTACAAACTTCAATAAGTTATAAAAAAAAAATTAACAAATTAAATATATTATTTAGTATTTCCGCATCTGCAAATATATATCTGTATATAGTGGCTGAGACCGGTCAGTGGCTGAGTTGGCATTACGTTTGTGTCCTTCATTACGACACAAGCACAAAAATCTTCCGCTTACTATGATGGTAGTAGGAGATTTTCAAATATTGTCAGGTACACGAGTATATATATATATATAGTTTTAAAAAAATAAAAGTATTTATTTATTTTTGTGAGTTTTTCCACAAAGTCCTGGAAATATTTACCAAATGTTTTTGAATTAAATTCTCCGAAACATACAACTCGGACGCGATACGTCAAAATTGTTATAATGCGTAATAAATAGATGAGTTTGGTTTATTGTTTTGCGCCCCTACCAACCGAAAAAGTAACGGTCTCCTACGTCATCAATCACGGAACACTTACGCGGCTTGAGCTAATTGACTGTTCTGGATTAAAACAAGCGAAGTTCGAATGAACGCAAATTTTTAGGTTGACTCACTACACCTGCTACTAAAACAAACAAAAAATGCCGTGAATATTTTAGTTTTTAGTATTGAAAAAATCATTTTACCTTGAAGAATACTTACTCTACATAAAACCATTAAAAAGTGCAACCTATTTGCGATCGAATTATTATTTTACAAATTTATTGCTTACGAAGTTACAACAAGCACCGACAAGTAGATGATAACAAAATGCTGAAATTTTACGACTAAAATGGCAACTCAAACGTCCGAAGGTAATAAAAACTTCCTCAAATGAGTTCCAATGGCTCCATCAAAACCATATCGCCCATATCCCTGATATCTGAACGATGTTGTAATCTAGTTATACATCTTCACCTGACAGTTAATAGGGAACTTTCAGGTTGTTTGTTTTTAGTCCGCTGTTTTCGTCAAACTAGCGATAGTAGTTTATTGAGTATTAGAAACAAAAAATCCTAGACGACTTGTAAAGGTGTGCCCATTTAACGACTTCATCACACGCACTTGCCAAAGCTATACCCCTGCTAAGTCACCAAACGTAGCGAACCACTCGGGAGACCTATGGAAGAGGTGTTGATTATCCAAATTTATTTTTATAGAAAAAAAAATAAAGAATAAGACAAAGATATTATTAAAGATATCTTTTATAATTTATAATCTAGGTACTCACCTAAATACATATTTCATAATCTTGATAGACAGCCAGGAATCTAGTAGACTACCTGTACTTCCCGCAAAAAACCTGAAAGAGTTTAATTTTATGTTTTAGTTAATGGAGAAATGTATTAATAAATAATTTAACCCAAAGTCCGAAAGGATGTTCCCTTTCTTCCCCCTTCCATCCCCCTACCTCCCTACCTACCCCTCTACCGCCCCTCTCTGATGCTCTGTCTTGTTCTACCCTAACGTGCTCTCTCTTTCCCACACTTTATTTGTCTCCATTATGATATCTCTGTATTTTAATTTTAGTTTATATGTGTACATTCCTGAAGAAGGTTGAGTCCAACCGAAACCGGTCGAATGCAGAAATATATATAAATAAAATAATGTGACTTAAAACAAAAACATTTTTCATTTAAAATTATAATGTCAAGCTAGAAAGTGATTGCTTCCTTCGATAAATTTAAAAATACTGTAAATGGTATAGTGTTACAATAAAATATTGCCCCTGCAACAAACAATTCATTTCAATATTTACAATCATTACTTGCTAAAAGTGATTTTTAGTACAACATTAAATTAACGCCATCTCGCTAACGTTTACGTTTAGCTTAACCTTAATATTTCTCAATCTGCAAACGATACTTCCGCGTGTAAAATTGTGATACGGAGATATCTATCTCTACACAAAATCGTAACATAGTCTACTTAATATCATGCAGACCTTAAATCATACATACTGTATTCAACTATTTTATTCATGTAACAACAATTTTCAAATGAAAATGATGACTGAAAATTACATTTCATAAATGTTCAGTACAGCACGTGACTTCACTTTTTCTGAGTTATTAAAAATAATTAAGAACTTCCTGTGTAGGGTGGCTATGAGAAACAAGCTGCAAAACAGGTTTTTTTGTCTCGTATAATCGTGACACATGTCATTCTGATTACACCGGCCACGCACGTGATGGAAATGCAAAACTTGACCACTGCATCGTTTATTTGCGGGGTCCATATATTCAGAAACACTGATCATTAACATAGGTGATATAATACTACATTCTGCTCTTGCTTTTGATTCTATAGATCGTTTTTTTTCTCTAAATTTTAAATATAAATATGCTAGTATGGTTTGCTGTACCCCTATACCTACTTAAATACATATAGATTACTGACGTCAGAACTTGCCTTAACGCACCCGTACGACAGCTGGAGATAAAGCTTACGTGGCACCCATTTTTTGCGATTTGATAGAATATTTAAAGAGTCCAGCGAAATACTCTAACAAATAACGAACCTTTTTACAAATTTACTTCTTTACTTTAATTGATTTCTTCTCTATGTATTTGCTCTGTGATATAATGACTCCTCGTAATTTTATATCAGCATAGATGTGAATCTATGCCTATTAATTCTGGAATAAAAACTTAATATTATTATATTATTTACCATCATTATATATATACCTATAAGGTTTGAAAATGTTTTAAAATGTACAATGTTTTCAATGTGCATCTACCGATCTGCAGAAAAACTACAAAAGCAGAAGCAGGATTTAAAAATATTAAAAAATTATTAGAAATACCTATTTATTTATTTATTTATGTATTTATTAATTTCTATTTATTCACAGACAATTTTTATAATTTAAGCAATTATTATATAGAATGATGTGTATGTACTTTAAATTATTAATATATAATAGTGTATTGTGAACGCCTCACTGGGATAACAACCGTATTTATGATATAGTATTATTGTAAAATAGTTACACAATTATATTTTAAAATAATAAAAATAATTTCAATTTAAATTAATTATTTATATTTAACCTAATGTTGTTATGTTTGATTTGGTTTAATTAAGTTATGGAAAAAATCTGTTCGTTCTGATTTTATCCAGATCGAGATATTAAGTTTTATTAAATGTGTTTTATTAATGTTTTCTTGTAATAATAAATCTATAAATGTGTTTTCAATTGGTTTAAACAATTGATATTAGTGGATATTTCTAATGAGATAAAAAAACTCACATAAGAGGTTCATCGAAAAATTTTCGCATGCTTATAATAGCTTGGCTGCGTGAAAATACTCGACTTGAAAAGATAATATGAAAATAAATGGGTGTTTTCAAATTGAAAAACTCACAACCACTATCGCATTCTTTTTTATTAATATTTAAGCTTCAGTTTAAAGTAAGTTTTACAAGAAACAACCAACACCTTAGGGGAGGTTACATCCCTAGTGACACAGCCAAACCTCAGCTACTAAAGCTCAACTAGGATAGTTCGGTCTGTTTCTGTTCATCTTCACACAGAGAGCTTTCATTCCTTTGGGACACGACCTCAAGTGTTATGGGGATTAGGAACCTTGGGAGTACATAGCTCTTGGTTAAAGTGGGTTTTAATAAAGTTCAATCATAAAATGCAACCATACTCGAATATATGGTTATTAGGCATGACACAAAAATAAATGCTTTATTTTATTTGTATCAGACAAATGCATTTTTTCCAATTCTTTCAAACTCAATCAAAATAACAAATACAAAAAATGTTTAATATATTTCTTTATAATATTTCAGCATAAATTTTTCAAATACACAACATTTACAGTTAAAGAGTAATTTGTAACATTGTAAAACCTTCTTCACAGAGAACATAAATCTGCTATGCCAATTTTTCCCAGTTTTTCCCTGAATGCTTACGCATCTTAGGCAGACCGTCAGCATTAAAAGTATTTTATTCAAATAAAATTTTCCAATAAATAAAAAATTTCAGAAATTCGAAAAAGTGTTAATAGTCAATTAAATATTATTAATAAAGAAATATATTTTTTTTAAATAGCTCTCTCTTATATTTATTAATACCTACTCGTATTTTACTAATACCTATATTTAGCATACTATTAATAAAAAATATAATAATAATAATTATTAGATTTTTTAATGCCTTGCTATTTTCGTTATTTTATTTGTAATAAAATAAGATCAAACGTTTTTTTTTTCAATTTCTAATATATATTTATTACTTAATATTTCTTTTTTTTTCAATTACTTTAACATTTTTTATTAATTACTTACCTACTTTCTTCACATTTTTATTATTTTTTATGTTTATTATTTGTCTATTAATTTCATTTTTTCTCAGTATGCTATGTATCCTGATGAGGGAAGCTTCGCTTCCGAAACATGATGATATTTATACGTAAAATAGTGGTTTATGCAAAACACTCCTTATTCACTTTAATAGTTAAATAAATTGATTGAGTTAAATTGGTAAAATTGTAAAATCCGTTTATAAGCAGACCCCTTTTCACAAAATTACGTATGGTAGTCAATGGAACACGTCCAACGCACTAACTTTACACCATATTATGTTTACGGAGTCCAGTTTGGTTTCGTGCCTGTTTTTACGGGCACAACCCACCGCTGTTGATAATGGTTACTGTACTAGCACCGTACGACAAGCTCACTGTCCGCATATCAATTAATACTACTAGTAGCCCCCCTCACACGGGGCTGCATGGCTTGTTACTTGTTAGTGATAATTCCATAAATTCAGACCGTATTTATGCGATACACGAGGTAGGCCCTCGCGAGGAAAACAAAAAAGATCAATTCAAAAAGATACAAGGGTTTTTGTTTTACTAAATTACAGCCTAAAAGTAGTGTGATCAATGGTGGTCATATTTTTCCAGGGCAGATATTACATAAATTTAACATCTTCTTACCTTGTCTTATCTCGACCATATTTTCTGTATAATAATAATAATAATAATAAATATCTATCCCGATATGTGGGAGGTTAGTGCAGTCCCACACATTCCATATAAAAGTTAAATCGGTTTATAAAAATAAAATAAAAATAGTAGGTGAATTATACAAGACACATAAAACATAAAAAATAAGCATATGATGAAAATAAAGCCTCAAGGCGGTGTAATGGGAAGTAATGCAAAATCATATGTTTTTGGTTTCAAAATTTGATGGCCTAGAAATACCATAAACAATTTAATTAAATACTGCAAGTAGAACAAACCGTGGCCTTTCGTTTAACCAGGCGTTTTTGGTGAATGTTTTCATACACCTAGAAAAAAAATAAAGAATAACACCTAAAAGTGCAAAATCTCCTTTTCCAATATTGTCGTATTGTTCATTGTGGCAAATTAAGTTGTTAGAAAATGACAAGAAAAACATGTTAATAATTATGCCTGAGCTTCCCAAAATAAAATAAAACACGCATATTGATGATGTTTTTTTTGCGTAAATCGGAACAATCGGAATAAACGGTAATTTCAACCTTTTCGCCACCTGCATAAGGTGTGAGAGCTGTGGCATTTAAATTCTGAGGGGCCAATATGTTTTTCCAGTATGGGTCGATGCTGGAAGCTGGACTGAAGCGGGCTTCCATGATGAGGATATTAGTGAATATTTCTAGTGTTTCTTCAATCAAAGAAAATTTTGTGCAAAAAGTAGAAATGGTTGAATAAAGATAAGATAGGTCAGGTTTTAAAATGATAATGTGATTGGTTCCTACCTTAAATGCTATTAATCCAATCCCAGCTTTCCCTAACCAACACTATTTTTTTTAAATGGCAACACTGTGATCTGACAGTTATTTAGTATTCTTGTTCACCAGAAGCAAAACTACTTTCGTGGTAGCAGGTTCCTCCGTATAGAAATCATTTGGTAAGTGCTTGGTTATCCTTGTTCCTTTTAAATCTTATTCTAGCCTATATCAAAAATTTATTATTATTTGATTCTTTGTATTGTAACGAGGTATTTGCATCTCAATATTAAATAACAATAATATGAAAGCGCTTATTACTACCACTAGTTAATTATCTGGTTTATAAAAATACTGTTTTTACTTACATAATGCTACCTACTAGTCCATGTAAAAGCCCAATAGGACGTTAAGGGGAACGGCTACGGTACCTGTTTCATACAAAACCGAATTTTGGATAGGAGGCCAAAATACCCGTCCAAACTGAATGATCATTTTTTTTAAATTAAAGGTTTAGTAAATATCAAGTACGGATAAGTTTTTTTATTTATTTTTGTTTTACCTTATAAAATATCGGCCATTAAAGGAATTGATTTTTCGCGATTTTAGAGGCATCTTTAACAATTATTTAGGGGTTTTAATTTATTATTTTTGTTTAATTTATTTCATTTTTTTCCCCGTTTTTTTATTTATTATTTTCATTTAACTTACATATATCTTATGTCAACCTAAAGGAAATTCTTATTACTGCATTCAACCTTATCACGTATTATGTAATGTACCTCCAACGTCTGTCTGGACACAGAAATTTTCCCAGTCAGACAGACATCGAACAATCCATTATAATTAGAATTTTACTTGGTGTCAACGCGGATGTCGAGATTTTAGTAGCACTGTGTACGGACTCTCCACGAAGGGACTAAGGGTTAACATAGCATCTTCTTAAGACAGTAAAAGAAAACTAAAATCTCAAAAAATTAACAAGAAGTAAAAATTATCATTCTTGCTTTATTGAAGTGCATTTTGAGGTTTTTTGTGCGTTGTATACAGTGATGTATATAACCGACTGTATTATCTGGTGAAGGAAGGTAACGACTCGAAATATTACAGTTGGATTTATTGCATATAATTCACTTATATGACTTATATATGAAATATCAGAAGGACGCCCTTCTATGACACTGAAGGAAGGTGTTGACTGCAGGGACGGATGGAAACGAATGTAAGGTACCCGGATCTGCCAGCGAGGAGCAGGAATGCTGGCTAGTGATACCAAAGCGTAGAAATAATTTTCATTAGGAACCGCCACAGGATGTTAATCGATTATTTATTCGTCAGATGCTCGAGAAGCTACACATAAATCGTGCCATTATTCTGTCAATGTAATAAGTAACGTAGGAATTACCTGGTGCACACCGTGCCAATGATTCAGGTAAATTTCGAATAATAATAACCGCACGTACTGAAGCCACAAACTAACGTGAATTGCGGTAATTGGTTAACTAGCGGTTGTTTGTTCGTTTCAAAGGTGGGTTGTAAGTGAGTGCGGGTCGCAACTTTCGTTAGTGTCAAAAACTTTGTATATTTTCATTTTTAATTGCACGAACAAAACAGAAGTGTTCATAATATTAACATATGTAAAAAAAATATATAACGATCTTAAATAAACTGTATTATTTATTAATAGCTGAAGTACCCGGCTTTGCTCGGGGTGATGAATGGTTTGGACTAAAGTTTTAAAGTTGTGATGTGTTACCCCTACCTAGTAATTTTCATCTTATTTTGAACTTCAAGTGTATAAAAATTTTATCAAGAAGTACCGAAATTCTGCTTTAAAATGTAGAAATGGGGATGGGAATGGTTTTCGAGATCTCATATAGACAGTGACCTTTCTCTTGTCTTGAAGGTCAAGAATGCAAAATGCTCGGAATAAATTATCATTTACGCTTACCGGTTTTGGAACAACCAATCAAAACAAATATGTACTATTTTAACAATATTACAAAATTATGGGAGAGCATATATATTAGGTGTCACAGTGGGGGTGGGGGCGTGATTAGGGATTAGTAAAGAGTGGGAGGAGATCTTATTTTATATGTGCCACGTTGTAATACAACAAATTAGTTATGTTGATCAAAGAGGTTTCAGAAAAGAGTTATGTATGTAATTAATTTTATATAATTGTATAGCATATTATGTAACACAACAAGCACATAGAATTGAGAACGGTTCCACTATCGACCATAAGTTCCATGGAAAACAAGTATTTTTAGTTTCTTCACCTTTCGGGAAAATCGGTATATGAGCATCATCCATCACGCACATTCTATTGTTTGCCAAACTCTCACTTGGAAAACAGGATATTACAGGGTGTTTCACACAAATCGAAGATCAGCAACATTAAGATAGAAAACTGTATCAGGATCCTCTTGTTCTATCTATCACTATTATATAAAGAAGAATGTCCCAGGCAAGCGGTGTTTGTTTGTTTTGTATACAAATATACAGTTTTATTCCTAGCATGAAACGAAATTGACTACTTGCTACAACACGGACCAAGCTGGCATAGGAAGTAGGGATTAAAAAATATATATATAAAATAAAAATATAAAATAATTTGATGAAATTTTTCACACTTGACCTACAAAACAAGAGGAGAGTCACTGTCTACGTGAGATTTCGATAAACCACTCCCTATGATGATTGATTGAATAATACTCCTGCTGACAAGCTACTTGCAGTGGCTTAGCAGGTACAAGTTCCTATTGCATGTAATTAATATTATACAATAAAAAAATAAAAATCCCTATTGCCCTACCTTAAAGCCAATTTTTGGTACTTCTTGAAGAAATTTTGCACACTTGACGTTCAACATAAGAAGTCAATTACTGGTTAGGGGTGGGGAGTAGGGGTAGGAATAGGAGTAGGACTAGGGTTAGGGTTTGTGAAACTTTACTCCAAACTATTAATAACCCCGGGCAACGCCGGGTACTTCAGATAGTATATTATACATTTTGAAATATATCTATATATGTACACATTTTATAATCATAATTATTTATTTTAAAATGTGCATATGATTGATACAGAGTAACACATGTGAATGGTATGCATTAAATTTTAATTAAATGTTTAATTTGCTTGGGGAGATGGGAGTCTGAAAAATTATTTATTAAATTTATTCATAACATACTTAGTAGATAGATTAAATAAAAACAGTAATTACCTAATATATATTACACCGCGCATAACTAGAGTATTTGGTTCCTTAGAATAGGCAATCTGCCTAGCAGGGAAATAATATCGACTTGACAAGACATAATAGCACGTGAACACATTTTAATTTAAGATTCTTCAGTTGTTTAAATATTCTCAATTGTCATTAGTTTTTATACAATATTATGTAATTTCTATTATATTATATGCTATATAAATGTAACTACGTAATGTCATAAATAGTAAAAATAACATTATTGTAAAATTCATTATTATAATATATACCTACATTTTTTTTTCTAAAGATGCACCCCAATAAAAATGTGCCTTTGTATATGGGGGGGAGGAGTGTTATTTACTTATTTAAAAATATATTTTTTACTATTATTACTTATTTTTGCTGTTGGTTCATAGCTCTTCCAGAATGAATAGATGGGTGTGCTTGGTTTTCCATGGTATCCTGAGTATTACCATGGCGATTCTGAAAGGTACTGTCTGAAAAAATATCCTATATTTCTATCATCCAGTTTTTGATCTGCGAAACTTATTGGGGAAAACGATATCAGAGTATATCAGAGTTCATCAGGGTGTATCAGGGTGCCTTAGGCTATTCAACGGTCATGTAATGTTAGGGGAACAAAGCAAGGTGGAAAATGCAACTGCCATCAATCGACATCAACAACTGATGGTTCCCGGTCTTGTTTTCCAATTAGCCTACGACAGGGGTACCCAAACCTTCTCACGTAATGGTCACAATCTACTTTACAATTTTTTTTTATGTACGAATTACGGCCAAACAAATAAATGAGAATTGAAATAATTGAAAAATTATATTTTATTATAAACTAGTGGATGTGTACCCGGCCTTGTTCTGATACAATAATTAATTTGACAGCGAAAGTAACTATCTCCAAATAAATAAAAATTCATTTGATTATTTTATTTCAATCCAAACGTTTATGTTTTCAAAATATATCTAAATCATAAAGTTCTTTAGTAGGTACCTACTCGTGTTATCCATTTTGAAAATATTCTACCCAAAAAACCCTCTTTTTTTGAATATGTAATCTGTGGCTAACCAGATTTATATATATTATTAGTTATATCATTATTTGGATATCGACATATTTTGCGTCAGTGAGGAAAGATTCAAAAGGGAAATTCTATTGATTCTTGAAAGAATCTCTTCTCATTGACGCGATCTTCACCACTGCCTGAATTTATTTAAATATCTCTGAATTTATTTATTTTTTTATTTTTAGTATATTTCTTCATTGTTTTACAAATATTAAATAAGTACCTGTAATTTCTCTTACGTATTAAATATAACATGTTTGTAATTGTATTAGAAATTAAATAAAAACATTATTATTATTATTATTATTATTATTATTATTATCTATGGGCTAACCTAAATAAAACATTGCGGGTTCAATGTTTTTCATACTAATTTTGAAAAGTTATAGCAACAGTTTTACATATTGAATTTCATTCAAACTTCTTTCAAACCTTCCCAACACTAACAAAAACAAATTGTGGAACTTTCAGCGAAACTGGTCCAGTGATTTTCGAGCACATCGAAGACAAATAAACAAACTTACATTGATTTTTTATATATATGGATTTGAAAATTTTCTGTAATTTTTTTTCCTGTAGTTCACTTTTCTTATGGTATCCACAGCTGTTCAGCCTTTTTTGGACTGCACGCCACTGCAAGTATATATGTTTGATATTGTAATGAGGAATAAAATACATATTTTTAATTATTACTAAAAAAACGAAGGGGGTTTAGTCCAGTGTGGTGTAATTAGAGAGAGATGGGACTAAGAAAGTGGGATATAGATAGGCGAGGAAGGAAAGTGAAATAAAGACTTTGTTCAGCCCGCGGGCCACGGTTTGTTTTCCCGGCCCAGGACACAGCGCGGCCGTACAGGCTAAGTGAACATTATTCGGGGAACAATGTTTTACTAACTGCTGTAATGTGAAGGCTAACATTCCCGTTAACGAACAAATTACCAACATTTCTGTTATGAACTTAACCAAATTCCTGGCTGTTATAACGGAATTTCATAACTTTGTACGTAATTACGGCTAATTTGGACAAGTTCATTTGGAGGCGGGCGCGGCGCTGCCGGTGATAGTCAAGGTGTGACATGGCCCAAGGATTTTGCTTTTTCATGTGACACCAAAATCCCATTACCCAGAACCAGCAGAGCCATAACACCCAGAATTAACGAATACACAATAGATGGAAAAAGAGCAAATGAAATCCACGGGAAGAGGAACATCTGAAAACACCTTAAAATTGTTATTTTCCGTCAATCAATATATTGCTCATGCCGTTTCTAGCAATGTTTTTATTCTGAAAGTTCGTTTAAATTACTGGATTTTGATGTCCAGGTACCTGCTTTCAAATATTCACTACCCCCTTCCCCATTGCGTTGCAGTGCAATATTTTATTATCATGGGGATATCATCGATCACTGGCGAGCAGTCCATAAAGGCTTAAAAGCTGTGCCTACCCTAAAGCAGAATTAAAGCAGAATTTTGGTACTTCTTGATAACATTTTGGATACTTGACGTTCAAAATAAGAGGAAAACTACTGGGTAGGGGTAGGGGTAGGGTAGGGGTGGGGTTAAGGGTGGGTACATCACAACCTCAAAACTTTTCTCCAACCCATACAAAACCCTGAGCAAAGCCAGGTACTTCAGCTAGTTATCTAATATATTCAAACAAATTCAAAATTTAACATTCCTTCGAAGCATCAAACATTATGCCGAATGAATTATTTCCTATGCAAATTTAAGATAAAACTCATACATCGAATTGAGTGATCAATTCATTTGACTAAAATTGAATTATTTTAATAATAACGTTCATTTGTGTCAATCCATATGTCTGCAAAATATAAATAAATGTAACTACATTAGAATTAAATGCACTTTTTTATAAATCCCCCCGTAAACGAACAATGAAATTGCATATTATTTCCTATTGCCAATCAATTGTCTTGCCCGGCAATGGTCTGCCGGGTAAGGTGTTGGCCTTCAATGGCGTGTGCCGCTATTGAAGGCCAATTCCTATATAAAACACAACAATACGATCTCCTGCAATAACTTCACTGAACTTGTATAAACTTGGAAGCAAAATCGTCAAAATATTTATGTAGATTAATCGCGTTCAAAGTTATGACAGTTTTGGTAGCTGGTAGGTGGTGAACAGGGATATATATATATATAATATAGCAATAGGGAAATAGATTTGGCCGACAATATTGTCGTATATCGGTAGAGGAGCAAACCCACCGACAAGACAAAAATTAATAAGCAATGTCTTGCCCCCAATGTATTACCGTCAAGACAGATCAGAAGTATTGTTCATATATTGCCTATTCTTATCGATGTATTGCCCTGTCTTGCTTGTGAGATCTCCTCGTTTTTTTTCTTTTATTTTTTTTTTAATCTCACAAGAGTTCCAGTCGCTTCCAACCATTTGGAGGCAGTGAGACTATGGCACCCCCAATTGGGGTATGTTGTGAGGCTGAAGGAATTGAGGAGGGGAAGAATATGAGGAAGAGGAAGTGGAGAAATGCCCAGCTAATCAAATCTGGTCACCAAACACGGCTACAGCCATTTCAAGTAACGTTTCGACACTGAATGGTGGTCTTTCACTAGAGCAATAGCGAATGAACGCAAATATAGAACATATTATTTTTTATGAATGAATTGTGAAATATTTGAAGCGGGGCTTGAAGCCGCGACCTCCGAATTTGTATCCAAGGATCGTATACACTCAACCACGGAGACCGTCAAACCTGCTATCGGGGTATCGACAATATTGCCGGGCAAAATGTGTTTCCTTCTCGCTCTGTTACATGAATGTGCGTCTCTGTTCGAACTTCGCGATTTTGCTTCCAAATTTATGAGTTACTGGTGGAGATCGTATTTTTGTGTTGAGAATGTTGTGAATTTTGCCCTTGTTGTTGTGAACAGCGCCCTTGAGGTGATTTTTCTCAAAACCGGCGCTATACAAATCATCGAACTATTATTATTAAAGTGTTGAAAATATTTTGAATTTCTCTTAAACATTTGTGCCATACTCTCGCGGCACACGGCAATATTGATGGTTCATACACACCAACACCTTGCCCGGCAAGACCATTGCTGGACAAAACACGTGTTCGGCAATAGACAAAAATATTAAATTTATCTGGCTCGTTTACGGGCACCTTAATATGATTGTTTTTTATGGTATCCTTTAGTTTTGAAAAAATCCATATTTCCAATTTTTTAAATTATTTTCATGAGTTTTAGAACGTACCTAATCTCTTGTTGGCGAGACTTTACTTAGGTTGATTACGTAGGCCTGATTTGATATCCCACATAGCTTCCAGATTGTGTTACCGAATAATTAGTGAATTGTAAATCTGAATGAGATTTGAATCACACGTTGTTTTGTTGTTACTCTAGATAATAAGTGATATTATTTCCAGACAGGTAGAATGAGACGTCCAACTTACAAATTGAATCACGAACCAAGTAAAGTAACATATTATTCATCGTGTAAAATCTGGTGGTTTCGTGATATCAACCATGATAATGCTCAGAACATTACGAGCAGGGTGACCGGATAATTCAACACACCTATAAATAATCATTAAAAATACCGAAAAAATAGGAAATCAGTCCAAAAACCTAATCTAACCTAAACTAAATAATTTTTATTTTAATAAAAATAATATGTATATAAAAAAATGTTAAATAGTTAAATAAATAAAAAATAAAACAAATAATTAGATTAGGTTAGATCAGACTTTCAAGCTAGTTTTTTTTCGTACTTTTAATGGCCTTGTATCACTTTTAAAAAGTGTTCCGATTCATATGAAAATATCAAAAAAGGGTGGTAAAGATGTGGATAGTTATCAATCGATTAATATTGAGGAAAAATATGGATAATAAAAGAGTTTCGAGACTATTTCAACTTGTTTATTGATGGACACACCTTAGGAGATAATGATAATTCCAATTTAATATTGTGTATTGATGATAACAAATATGACGATCTCCTTGATTGTATGGCTCCTTGATATCAACTGTATTTAAGCGATTTTGCTCTTTCTTACATTGTCTATTGAACAAATATGATAGTCTTCTTGATTGTATATCTCCTTGATAGCTGTGGGTATCTATAAAATGATTTAAGTGCTACTATCATATTAAGTCTATCCCCACTGTAACAAAGTTTTTTTTTTCTCAATTTGTTCAATACTTGCTGATATTTTGATATTTTTATAATACTAACAGATATTGTGTAATTGAAGTGTAGTATCTCTATAACAAAACTGTAATGCTGTTTTTATAAAAAAAAAATTCAATTTGTATACATTGATCACAACATGCATGCACCTATATTGTTGTATTATTGAGCTACATTTGTACGATGATTGTTATTTACTGTTGTATTATATAATATTATTGAATTAAACTCCTGTTGACAAGGTACTTGCAGTGACTTAGCGGGTACAAGTTCCCATTGTATGTAATTAATATTGTATGAGACGTTGTATGAAAGTGAATGAAGCAAGAAGTGTGTGCCAAGATCGAGTTGTCTGGCGGTCCGTCCTCTCTGCCTACCCCTTCGGGGAAACGGCGTGATGGTTAGTTAGTTAGTTAGTTAGTTACAATAAAAGAAAATAAAAATTTAAATCATTGGCAGTAAGGCTGTATTGTCAAGGTATTGTCAGCTGTACTCTTGGTGTTCCCACCGATCAGAGAATAATGTGGCATGCGTAAAAAAATTATGTTTTAATAATCTATGACGGTGCTTGACTGCAGCGAAATTTTTTTTTTTTTTTTATAAGGAATCGATTTTTCTGTCTTTAAATATAGCAAGAGATATTAATATACCGTTTTTGTTGATCTCTCACATATCGCACGTCGAGAATAGGTACATAATATTATATAATCACAGTAAGTTCAGAAAAATATCTTTTTGTTATTAATGTAAAACAAGTGCAATAATATTACGAACAGATAAATTTGCTTTAAACCACTTCAATTTAATATACTCATCGACCGGTTTCGGAAGTACCCTTCTATCGTCAGAACAATTTTAAATCTGACATAAGATGCAAAGTAATGAGACATGCATAAATATTAAAAAGATACAGGGGTTAAAATTTTTCACCACAAAAATAAAGCCAAAAAATAAGATAATTTTGAAGCACTTGAAATTAGAAATATTTCTAGTATTTTAAATAATTACGTAAATTTATCTTATAGTCCTATTCTAGATATTTTTCAGTGAACAGCTGTGTTCCTCCCATAAAACCCCTAATTACCTCTTCCCCTTTGCTCGCCTTCCACTCCAACGCGGAAATATTTATGTATGTCTGTCATTATTGTGTATCTCATGTTAGTTTTAATATTGTCCTGACGAAGGAAAGGTACTTTCGAAACCAGTTGATCAGTATGTTAAATTGAAGTGGTTTAAAACAAAGGTTTTTTTTTAACAATAAATAAAATTTCGTATTATTAAAATTAATAAGAAATCTTTTGTTTAATCTGTCATTATTGTTTATCTTGTGTTAGTTTTAATATTGTCCTGACGAAGGAAGGGTACTTTCGAAACCGGCTGACCAGTATATTTAAATAATAAGATAATTTATAATTTAAACATTGGTGTATTCAAAGTATTTCTTAATTATTTTATATTATAATTATGGCAAGTCACAAAGTAAATGCATTTTACGAATATGAAAAATCAGTACATTTGGCATGCTCTTGGGACCATTTGAAAGAATGGAGTTTCAATAAAATACTAATACAAAAATAATAAAACTGTTTTCTTTTTTTATATGGCGCTGAAAGATTTTTCAAAGGCATCATAAGTATGTTAAATAAAGTCACACTTATTGATTGTAATTTGGTTTTGAGAAATTGACATAACACAATATCGCCATCGTTCTGTAAAAAAATAATAACAATAATTACAAAAGTTCTGCTTGTTATAATTGGCCGTTTATATATTCGCAAACTTGAGAATAAAGAAGCATACCAAAAAATGCGATATTTAATTATGACAATTCAGTGTTAAAAAACAAATATTCTAAACGTATTCGCCAAATAAATGGCAAACACCCAACAAATCCGAGATTACGTTTGTCTTTTGCAAATCAATTCCAGTGAAAAATATTTCTACTAAAAAAAAACAATGCTCATGCTGGTAGAAAAACAAACGTTGATTTTGAACATGTAAGTTTCATGATATGTGGTCATTCGGACAGTTAATTAAATCTATTTTGAAAAACGAGTAAAAAACAACAAATCGAAACACCCCTGACATCATTCGACCCCCATTGCGGGGCCATTGTGGAGCCATTCGGAGAGTTTAACTATGAACGATTAATAGACAGCTATATTGTGATGCAAGCTGAATTTAAAAAAAAAAACTTAAAATTATCCTACCATGAAAACGTTATTTTTATCATCATTACCCGATGTTAAAATCATGCCAGAACCTTGATTATACTATAATAATCGATATTTCTATGATATCCCGAGACGTGGACATATCTCACCTTACCTTTATCGGCATAGGATACTAAGTATGTCAATCAGAATGAAGTTACATCAAATTTACAATTTGATGAATTCGAAGATTCCTCCCTAATAATAAATATAGTTTGATAAACTGCTGTGGTCCCGTGACCCCAATGCATACAATAGACGCCAAAGGGACCACTTGCTTGTTTTCCCCAGACATCGAACCGCTGTATTTGATGGTAGTTACAGCTATTCCTCAACAAAACTTTGGAATGAAATACCACTATTTGTTCGAAGGTCAACATCGCTGCAGTGCTTGAAGAAGTTCTGCAATGAATGGTTACTGACTGCATAGTCAGCCGCACACCAACATTAATAAATTATGAAATGAATAATGAGTTTTTGGTCTTGTAATTTTTACATTGTTACAATTGTAAACTTTTTTTATTTAATTTTATGTAAGTGTAGAGATTTTATGTAACCTCATTAAAAGTATATAAACCTTTATGCAACTTTATTTAATTTTTGTAGGCACTGCTGAAAACCAGCTGCACTCCGGGCTCCGGGAAGTATAGCTGATTAATGAAATTTTGTTAATTTCTAAAACTAAATTTTATGCTAAAATAAAATCTGTAAAATTACAACTTATTGACAAATAAACGTTATTATTATTATTGCCTATTCTTACGTGTGTTGATTTATGATGGAACCAATTCAAGCTGTCTCTGTTTACTGTCATATTTATTTTAAGATATTCTGTGGGTCGATAAACAGAACGGCTTGCTTAAAAATGTATTTTCTTCGTTACAATTCTCAGATCAGATAAAAATATTTATTTCACAATCTACTTACTCCCTGTAAGTAAAGTTGTCGAATATTGACTCGTCCCCATTTTCCAAAATAACACAGAAAAATATAGCTTTTTTTCACGGAACCACACGGGAGACCCTGAGGGGAATAATTTCCCTCGAGGCCTATATCATCTTTGGGGATGCTGTGTGGAGGATCTTTTAGAGGATAGGAAGGAGTGAACTTGGGTCTTGAAGAGACCCATGTGGTAGGATGGAGGAAACAGAGGGGCCGGCAGATCATTCCACAGCCGAGCTGTTGAACACAAGAACGAGGCGTAGAAGCGACCCGTTCTCATGTGACAAATGTCAACCATGTCCAAATGTTGGGCACGCGTTTGGCATGTTTCCCGACTATGCACTGGTGAATAGGGATCAATGACGCTAGTTCCTCAGAGCATCTTCCATTAAAATACCGTTAAAACAAGGATAGCATTCCCACCTGACGTCTGTGCTCCAAAGATTGCAGTCCATTTGTTAAGATAGGCGAATCTATCAAACGGACCGCCCGTTTCTGCACAGAGACAAGGGTTTTTTTCAGATATTTTGGGCTGCCAAATTCTACCGTGGGGCGCATTTGCGATTTGTACAGGGTCAGCAGTTGTGTACTATTAAAGTATCTGCGGGCTCTGTACAATACGCCCAGCTTCTGAGAGGCTAACTTTATTCTGGCTTCGATGGACCCCCCATACCCGAGCTGGTCACTTAAGGTTACACCAAGAATATCAATGGAGGGCTTGTTGGGAAGATTGCTTCCATTAAAGAAGACTAGATTGTCATTTCGATCCTTTTTAGACGTAATCAGACATGATTGGGTGTTTGAAACATTAAATTCGACGAGGTTATTCTTGCCCCAAGAGGAGACCCTCTCGAGGTAACCTTCCATTATCTGCTTTAAAGCCCTTAACTTTGTTGACCGTTTTTAAAAGTATACTATGCAAGGATGTAAGTCAAATTATAACCCGTGATTATCACAGGTAACAACTACTTAAATAATGAACACTCGGGCTGTTATGTGGTTGCCCTGTTCTGTATAAGTACGACAGAGTTAAATGGCGACAATATTTCAGACTACCCGGCCGCAGTACTTACATAAATCGAAACGAGATAGGGAGTTGTTTTTACCCCGTGTAAATATAATTCTAGAGGGAGACAAGACAGTCCGTAGGGGCTGGGGTTGCATGTAACTGAAACCGGAGCAGTGGGAATATGCAGACGGAAAATGCGCAGTTACTGGTAGTTACTGAATACTTTCTGGTGGACATAGGCAAATTCTGCAAAAATCCTGTAAATAATCAAGTTTCAGAAGGATCGTAGTTTTTAATGAAGGACTTGACTGCATTCTTTGAACGTTGCACTAAGTTGTAACATATGCTGGTAGTACCTAACTGAATACTTCGCCGTTTCACCCAATTTCTGAACACATTTTTCGAAACCTCTTTTTCTTTTACGAAGACATTTGCACCGCATCATGTCAAGTGAATCAGACATTTTTTTTTTATTTGCGGACCATTGTCTGATTACACAAAATACACAAAATAACACTAAATCAAATTAACAAGAGCCACAGAAAATAACAGCACATACATTTTGACGGCCTCCATGGTCGAGGAGTAAGGCTCTCGGCTAGGAATCCGAAGGTCGCGGGTTCAAATCCCGGCACGGGCAAGTAAATTTTATTTAATTAATTTGTGCTGATTCACATTTAATTAATTTAAAAATAATATATAGTATATTTGCCCGCGTCTAAAGGTTAATTAATTTATATATATACTGTTAACTACAAACATGTTTCTATATTTTATGGTTAACATAGAAGAGTTATATAAAATAACATACACGTTTGAAAGTTTCGATAACAAATAACGCACGTTTAAGAGGTCGATATTTGTGTTAATCAAATTGACAAATGATTAATCTTTACGTACAACAAAATATGATTCTCTTCTAGGGTTGTAATAGTGACAAAAAAATGCGTAATTCGCCCTAATTTCTAAATAATTTGCCTTTAAATCCGATAATGGCGGAAAAACTGCGAATACTAACCGCCGCGAAACTGTCCGCGGATGTTCAATTTTAATTAAATAAATCCTATTAAATGTCCTGACCAGCGCTGGATAAATGCAAAAATTATGGCTGACGACGCATTTTACAGGGGACATTAAATCTTTTACTACTTTCCTTGTGTTTGAATGCAGTAAAAGCGCAGTTTGCCGGCTGTCGTGAGGTCTCTTTTGCAAAATTTGTTCCTCCGCCATTTGTGATTCTTTGATCGCCATCTTAAAAAGGAATAACAAATCTCCAAAGTGTTTTCCGAGCCAGCCGGATTTGGACGAACACTTTTTATTCGTCGGAACTTTTATGCCTAACTCGTTATCTTGTGTAATGTATCATCTTATCTGGACCGTTTTTCATGTGACGATCAAACTGAAAACCTTATTGGCGGGCTAGTGCCATACGAACTAGCATTTTCCCTGCGTTTGCTGGCTCTTTGGCAGATTATCATAAAAAAATGTAATATAACATTGGATCATCACTTCTGAACTACTTAGATGAAATCTGTGGAAAAATGCATGAAATGCCTTCCTTTTCTTTCTTTTTTTTAAAGAAATGCAAACATTTCCGTCTTACAATTAAATATTTAAAAATAATATTTAAAAATAATCTTTTATGACCAACATATTAACCTGAAATATTGGTTGTGTCGTGATGGACAACTTGGTTAGCAGAAGAATTGAGGAAACGCCTGAATGATAATCTGACGCATTTGTACACTCAACCACTAACCGGTCAGTGGCTGAGTTGACATCGCGTTTGGGTCTCACCCAGGCGTCGTTATTTCAATTCCTCGGCTGGCTATGTCTTCCATTATGACAAAAGCAACATCTTCCGCTTACTGTGATGGAAGTAGGAGATTTTCAAATATTGTCAGGTTATTCGTAACCAGGGAATATTTGTCTATCTTTTTAAAAAAAAAGAAGATCATAATAGAAAAAAACACGCACACGTTATACGACAACACAATTACACTTCATACAAATTCAATTAAACAGTTAATTTCACAAAGAATGAGAAGGTAATGAAAATAATTTGTGGATAATCTAATCGGCTAGATTAGATTATTCACAAATTATTCAGTATTTAAATCAATTTATTTCTCTAGTGTTCTAATTTATGGTGTCCAATTTAATCACAAGTTTTTATAATAGCTATACAATAAAAACAACCCCTGTTAAAGATTGGTGAGTCGTTTCATTACCCTAATACGCGCTCCCTTAATAATCTCTTAAATTAAATATAAACACACGCAACTCATCAATTAACGCATAATCTCCAAATAAACATTAATTTCCAAACTTCATTTAAAAAAAAGATAGATACATTTATGAAAAAATATCTTGTAAGAAAAAGTAGGTACTTTTGTGTTCCTAAAGTAAAAGCGGAAAAAAATGCATTTCTATCTGTGCCAATGAAAAGTCGGTGAAAACCTTTAGGCACAGTGAATGCCGTAAATTCCTTTTCTCCTGTATAAAAAGTATTCGCGAAGCGTAGAGCACATTTGCAATTAATACTTTTCGTTAGTAAAATAATTACCACTATTATTATTCAGTCACAAGGACGTCCAATGAAACAATGAAATTAGACTAGCAAAAAAGAACAAAGCGAAAACACAAAGCAGAACCACATTTGTTATAATTAGGATTTTTTTAAATACCAAAAAAAAAAACAACGATCTTTCCTTAACAATATATAATATTAGTAAAACTTTCGCGGAATGTATTCGATACATCTGCAGTTCCTACTTTAAAATTTCTTTTTTGGCATCCAAAGTTTTTTAATAGCACAACTTTTAATAAAAATAAAATTAATGTGTCTTGTTTTTTTATCATATCCCTTCAAATATAGCTAATCGTTTTGCCCTAGTATGTATTTATTTATTTATCTAAGTACTCCATACCAGATTTATGATTATTATACCAAAAATACTTTTTAGATTAAAAATATTTTAAATAAATAACCTAAAATATTTTTTTATGCCCTCCACATATTGTATTATGTAATAGAAATTTACTTCCAACTCTTTGTCTAACATTACATTATTATCTGTAACTATTTACTAACTACCTGTGTAGAAACACGAGATCTGATTTTACCTGTCATGATGAAAACTGAGTAGTTTTGTTTGTTTGGAGGCACATTGCAAATATGGAATAAAAATAATCGTCTGTATTTGAAAAGTTTTTTTTTTATAATTCGAATACTCAACATAGAGTTTCCAATTTCGAAAACATCACGCACGAAATTACGTTGAAACCCCAATACAAAAATAATTTCAGTGATTTTATTTCTAATTTTCTTCACGAAAGAGGGCTCCTCATATTCCTCATTTCAACTCTGCGATACCAGGGAGTCAGAATTCAGCGTGGGTGACCATTACACTGGCGCGTTTCCCAACACGAGCCTCCCCTAGAATGTAACGCAATAATCGAGCAGCTACCCGACGCCCTCTCTGCGCTCCGGGTATAAATCTAGGGTTGAGCTGACGTGCAAACTGACGTAAGGGCATGAACGAGACAGGAATAATAAGGGGACGGTTCACTAACGATTTTAGGGCTAAACCATAAGGCATTATGGTAACAGAATATTACATTAAACATAAAATATAATATTGTATTCTTTGCTTTTGAAGAAAATTTGTATAATTTTGATAAATTTTTATTTATTAGTATGTGAGGAAGTTGGGTTAGATACCACGGCAATATTGCGAATGATTGAAAAAAGTATTTACAAAGGATTTTACGTATAAATAAAAAATAAAAATAAAACTGAAATTGAAATCACTATTGCATCAAATATAAGTTTTCCAACATGCAGACCACATGTGTTTAATTACGAAATTTTTGTACAAATTCCAATACGTATACAATTGTCAAATCTCATTTATAAAAATGCATTATGTTTGTCTGAAGCAGGAAAAATTCTTGACGGTTATTCGGACAACACGAAATTTTCATAACTTTCACCAAAAAAGTCTTGAATTTATTTATCAACTCAACTTTTTTCATCTTGCAATGCTCATTTCCATCATAAGATGTATTTAAGCGTTGAGATATGTATTTATTTAACAGGCAAAGGCAAGAAAAGAATCCATATTATTTTTAAAAATTATATTTTTCGATTCACTTCCCATGCGAAGCCAGGCAGCAAACCTTGTTCGTGTAATATATTGATGTAATACCAGTTTATCGATTCGCACAAGGAAAACCAACGATCGTAATATTTTACTACTATTACAGGCCAATGAAATGTATTACCTGTTCAATAAATAATTTTAAAATATTTGATTAATTTCACCAGAAGGAGGGGAAAAACGGGCCTACTCGGTCACACGGACACACCCATAGCGGGATTCTCATTCTAATATATCATAAAAGGTTTGAATGGGAAACAAAATGGTAACGGAGACATCCTCAAATTGCCCCTTTCCCGGGACCTGGGACAGTCGGTCTCTGATGGCGGGTTAGGCGTACCCGGATATCATAAGATGGCGTAGATACGGGTAAACCAACACTCGTAATGTTTGCGATCTGGCACAAAGCTCTTTAAATGTTGTATAACCCAACAAGGGAGTACCCGGGAAGCATGATAGTACCTGGAAAATAGGGGGTAAACGCCACGGAAAGGGATATCACCATCCATAGAATGGAAACTTCTGATCCGATGTGTTGGAATACAAGGAATCGGACTTTGAAGATTTGAAGCGGATTACCGTTATGGTATCAATGTCAATTTTATTTTGTTAGTGGCAAACGAAACGTAATACGAGCTCACAGACGGCACTAATTTTAGAAAAACGTACTTTAAGCGCGTAATGCTTTTAAATATTGAGATGAATATAAAATTGAATAAATTGTTATTGTAAGTTAAAACTCAAATCCCCCGAGAAATTTATAAAAATACCCTGTAATAGTGTAACACTAACATTTACAATTATACATCTATATATATATATATAAATCGATGTAAGTTTATTTGTTTGTCCTCGATGTTCTCGAAAATTGCTAGACCGGTTTCGCTGAAAATATCACACTTTTCTTATTAGTGCTGGGAAGGTTTAGACAGAGAATAATTTAAATGCAATCCAATGCGTGAAACTGTTGCTATAACGTTTTAAAATTAGTATGAAAAACATTGAACCCACCGTGTTTTGTTTAGGTTAGCCCATAGATATAACACTCAAAATTAAAAACACGAGTAAGTACCTACTTAATAACTTTATGATTTAGTTTTATTTTGAAAAAATAAACGTTTGGAATGAAATAAAATATTCAAATGAATGCTTCTTTATTTATAGATAGTTACTTTCGCTCTCAAATCAATTATGGCACCCTAATGACAACATTATTCAAAAACAAAACAAAAAACTCGTGCAATGCCGGTTACACATCAGCTAGGTATTTATAAGTTTCTTGAAGGACTTGAGTTTTACTGAAATAATAATTTATTCCATTTCATATACCCACCGACAAATAATTCATCTCAAAATGTGTTCAGGTTTTCACGGGTAAAAGTATTTTCTGGGATCATTTTAAGAATATTATGCCGTGTTGCGCTTCCTCCTCCTTTAGCCATTGTTTCGGACACCGTCACCGCGTCCATCATCAGGTCAGATGTGTAGATTATGGTGTAGTATGTATTTATATGTATTATTTTTATTTTTTTTTATTTGAACTTGCAAATATGAATGTTTAAAAAGCAATAATAATTAATAAGTACAAGAATTATTATCTAACAAAATTATGCTTAGAAAAATACAAAGAATGGAAAGGTCGAAAACATATTATAAGTACTTGAACTATTTCCTTATTGTCACCTGTGCTGATGGTACACTGTTTGAGTACTTGGTACTGAGTGTCTAAAAAAGGACATCATCTCATAATCAGCTTGATATTAATGGTAAAACTTTTTTTAAATTTGATTAATCATGTCTGTAAAAATGTCTATTTCATTGTTAGAGTGTTGTAATTTCTTAATGTTCGCGGCAAAGGAGAGGAAATATCCCGTATTTGTGTAATAATATAGAAAATGTCTTTTATCCTCCTTGTTGATTTTTTTGTTAGTGTTTTAATGTTGATTTGTGTTAAAATGGTTGGTGTATCAATTGATACGTAAATATTTTTTTATAAAACCTATCCATCAGAGAGTTTACGTCTGACAGAGATTGTAGTTTATAGTGCGAAAATATACGTTTCAAATTCATCAGATAAACCTTCAGATATGCAATCAAACGGATTAATTTTTCTTTGAATGGATTCGATTCTGTAATTATGAATCTCGTAATTAGGATATCAAACAGTGGATGCGTATTCCAAAATACTTCGCACAATCGATTTGTATAATGTTGTTATTAATTCTGCACTTTTAAAACAATTTGTGATTCGTAGAGTTAATTCTAATATGTTTAATGCACTTTTTGAAATATTATCAACAATAATTATTAGCCTGAAACACTCATCCAAATTGAAAAAAACCTTCCGAGAAAAGATAAATGTCGCCGACAGGACTCGAACCTGCACCCTTCTGATTGCCGGTCAGATGCTCTACTATTGAGCTACGGTTAAGGTTTTTTCAATTTGGATGAGTGTTTCAGGCTAATAATTATTGTTTATAAAAATAATTGTTACCCTTTGCGCTATGCACAAAAATCTTGTCTTAAAAACTTTAGTTTATCAATTAATATTATCTACATGTTTTTTGAAATTTAGTAACGAAGTCTTTGGTTGAAGTTGTGTTATTGACGTTATTGATATGATACGTATTTGAAATTTTATTTCTGTTCTTTATGAAGGAAATTGGAGTGCATTTATTTTCATTCAAATATAAATCATCAAGTGCACACCATTCGTGAAGTGAAGACAAGTTTTTTTGCAAATAGATGCAATCTTCTATTGATGTAATTTTTTTATACAGCTTGAGGTCATCGGTAAATGGGAGATATTTTGACCATTTAATTCTTAGATCTATGTCGTTAATAAATATTAAAAATAGTAAGGTTCCGAAACGAGAGCCTTGTGGATTTCCCGATATTACCGTAAAAAGATCTGCGAAGTACCCCCCTACAACTACTTTTAGTTTTATTTATGTTATGTAACCCTCAAACCGTTTTAGAGTATTTCCATTAATGCCAATCTTTCCAGCTTCTTAATTAGTAGCGATTTATTTAACTGGTTGATTGCTTTACAAAAATCCATGTAGATGGCATCTATTTGTGTTCGGTTTTCAATGCTATCGCGGATGTATTTATTTATTCTTAAAGTTAATTATGAAAACAAAAACATTAGCCACTCATCTCACTAGGACAATCCTTTGTCGAGATGAGTATTGGGAGAATTCAAAAATGTTTGTTGTAGTGGATGCCGAAGGAAGAAGCCGTATTGCTCGATGATATTATATTTACTTACGTAAGCGAATAAACAGTCATATTATTGACTCGAATAACTGTCCAATGCAGTAAAGTTTAGAGATGGGTCTGTAATATAAATGATACCGTGTTGCGTGCACTAACCCTAATTCAAGATTAAATGATTCAAGAAAGGTCACCTCAATGTTCAAAGTTTTTTTCTAAAATATTTCATTTAGACCATATTCGAGAATTGTCCTTAAAAATAATTATGTCCATTTTTTATATTGTTTTCACTAGATTTATTATATTACCAAACCACATTATCAGCAAAAATATAACGGTTTTGTTAATTTTAAAAATCCCTCGGGAATTTTTTCATTGAATCGTCTTCAGACCTCCAATCTTAGCCTAAATCAAAAATGCTTGTCAAATCTGTGCAGTAGAGCGAGCCTTCAATTTTACCGTAAAACTTCATGTTACTAGTTCTTGTGAATAACCGCAGTTTTTTTTTCATAACTATTTTAAATCTGGAATAAAACGGCTTCCAAAAAATCACCATTTTTAAAAAAAAATAATTTTCATAGTCACTGTTCGTTAAAAATAAGTGGATGAATTATAAGATCTTGTCTTGTGGGTTCTTATTGACATTTTATTAAAATGCAAATGTGTTCCGTGACGTTTGTTCGCAACGTTCCAACGACTTGGAGTGGTTTTTGCATTCGTAATGTGCTCTCGTCTTATCATTTCTTGTTTGTAAAGGCATTTTAATATTCATTCCCGAGGTCTACGAAGTTTTATAAAATAAATATTCCTGCACTCTCAATAATACCACTGCCTTTGATTTCGAAAATACATAACTTGAGAGACGTGAAACTAAAAATATTCATAAAGCGTAACAAGTTTGACTGCGTGGAATCAACATCGAGTAATATGGTTTACAATCATAGATACTTATAAATATATGGATATACCTGGTATATACGCCTTTGACTTATGTATAGCTTATATTGTTAGTTCTGACTAATTTCTGGATGAGAATGGTCGCTTTATTTCCAGAAAGCTAACTATATTTTTTTTTTGTAACGAACAGTACATATATAAAATAAGTGGTCTACAATTTACAAGGTTTTAGAAAATTATAACAAAGATCAGTACCAATGAAATGTCGCTATGGAATATCTAGTAAGTGTATATATACATTTTACCTGGCGGGGTTAGTGCAATATGCTAGGGAACGATACGTGATAAAGATAAAACGATATATGAAAATTATAACAAAGATCAGTACCAATGAAATGTCGCTATGGAATATCTAGTAAGTGATTATATACATTTTAAATGGCGGGGTTAGTGCAATATGCTAGGGAACGATACATGATAAAGATAAAACTATATATGAAAAATGGGTGTAGTGTATAAGTGTATGTGTATATGTGTGTGAGTGTATGTGAAACGTGTATGTGAGAGTTGTGATTGCGCATTGATTAAGTTACGAGTAATGTTTTTTTTTCTTAAATTATAGTAGGGAGTAAAAGAACCAGGTCGAGATTTGATGCTCTAAGCGTAGTATAAAGCTCTGTAAAATTTTTTGAAAAAGCTTTTTCTCAGTAGCGTTTGGTAAGGAGATGTGGCATTTAAAAAGGTATTCTATAATACGCAGTACGCACAAAACAGCTGTTTTTTTTTGTTTTTAATTATTAAGTCTAAATAGTTGCGGGACTGCGAAATAATAATAACATTTTGGCAGCCTTGATACATTTATCTTTTCGAGCGGCCAAAGGAGGAACAAAAGTGCCCGTAAACGAGCAACTTTTTACGACAATTTCTTGCCGTGGTGAGAAAAGAAGATGGCACGCCATAATGAACTTTTTTTTAAATAATCTCTTTTCTATCCAGATAATCTACATAAACGACTCCAAAGACTGCAAAGTTGAGTATGTCAAGTTATTTATTTTTAGAGCCATAAAATATGTTCAATCAATTTTTGGAATAACTTATTGAAGCTTTTAGACCTCATTGAATTTATTTTTTTTAATCAACGAATATAACAGTAAAAACTCAAAATGACACATGAAACTGATAGGACACCGAAAAGAAAAGGATAACGCTAACATCTGGTACTTGAACCCAGGACCTCATAGTCTATCCGGGACCTTGCGCTCTAATCCACTGAGCTACAGCTACCCCAATCCGTGCCATCATTTTTATCGATTTTCGATTTCTAAGAACTGTCAAAATTATCTTCAATTAATTCCCATATATTTATTGCTGCTACCTTTTATCATGACTACAAGATTCTACGCGAATTTATTTGTAATCTTTTAGATAGTGTCTCGGATACATCTATCCTATTTTGAATCTGATATCTATCCGATTTTCTATCAGATAAATTATTTAATTAAATTGTGTTGTTTAACATTTTTATTCATATAAAATAATACATAGTATACGTACGGCACTTTCAAGGATGTTTATAATCTTACTATCGCCCTGGTGAAATAACACAATTCAGATTCGAAGCGTTACTTGAAATGGATTTAGCCGTGTTTGGTGACCAGATCTGAATAACCAGGTACTTCTCCACTTTCCTGTCCCCCACCGCCTTATTCTCTCCATTCCCTTCAGCCTCACAACACACCCCAATAGGGAATGCCATAGTCTTACTGGCTCCGATTAGCGGGGACCATTTGGGACTTTTGTGCGGTATCCACTTAAAAAAACATTACGAATAACGGCACAGGTACATTAACTTTTTTTAGAAATATTCCTTAAAAAATGCAATTATTATCGATACATTTCATAACTTCTGTTCCGATCCTTTCAATGGTGAGATTTTTATAAATATTGTGGGACGTGATATTTTCCTCACGGAGGGGATCAAAGTATTTTGCAGAGGGAATATTCATAATAGGACCACTCGTATTTGTTGGGCAATGTAAACACCCTGAAAAATGTTTCTATTTTTTACCCTTCCTCCGTGTTTTACGTAATGCTGTTCACTTAAATTTTATTTAATCTTCTTTGAAAAATTAAAAATTGTGTAAACAAAATGATCAAAATTATTTGTTTAAACTACCGTTTAATAAATAAATATTTACATGTTATTTTTTTATTATAAATCAAATTTAATAATACGGGCATTAGTGTGGCAGCTGTTTATGCGTTCAAAGCCATTTCCAAACTGTGGTTAGGCCACATTGAGATAACTCATTTATATGATTCTATTTACCCTCACCGAATTTCAATTTGAATGGTACCTAAAATGATTTATTACTGGTGAAACCGATTTACTGAGAAAATCATTGTCATAATAAATTTTCCGTTCTATGAGGCACTTAGAGTTAAAATCTTTTTTCCCCGCATTAAATGGCTATGTTTTCTTAATTGTTTTATAATGACATGCTATTGACTTATTTAAATGTTTTATATTGTTTAGGTCTTGTGAATATACTGAGGAGTGGGGAATAAATAATTTTCCCTACTTTATTAATTAATGTTATATTAGGATCATTCATTTGTTTATTTATTACTTTCCAATTATTCGAGTAAATTTAATCTAAGGCCCTTTCTTTATATAATATGTTCTTTGAATCTCGTTGATAAAACCCTTCCCGTTTGTCCGATATGGGTAGCGTACAGAATAACGTTAAGGTACAAAAAAAACATATTAATTTATTAAAAAATATATGTATATTCTGACAATATTTTTCATACGTTATTTTAACAAGCGATGATTCAGCTGTTTTACATTGACAAACTATGTCCAAACCATATAAGCCGTATTTTTTTTTCAACATACACTTATATAAGCGTAATAAAAAAGACAAAAAAAATACGTTGCCACACTTCACAACTTGCGTTTTTTTTTATTATTTTAAGAAAGACGAATATTCCCGGGTTTCGAATAACGTGACAATATTTAAATATCTCTCACTGCCATCACACTCAGCGGAAAACGTTGCTTCTATCGCAATGGAGGATTCAACTAGCCGAGGAATTGAACTCACAAAGTCTGAGTGGGACCCAGACACGACACCAACTCAACCATTGACTGACCTGTCAAGATTTTATATTAGTATTTTAACATAAATTCATCATTCAATACTCACATTTAAGTAGGTATATTATTTTACGACAATACTCATTGTTCTGCGAATTATGTCAAAACCAATGAATAATTCAGCAAAGTTTTATGAATATTATCAAATAAAACTCATCGCAAAATACTTCACAACGCGATATGACTTTTTCAATAAACATTATGCAGTTAAATTATTCATACGGAGTAGTGTAGATAAATCCAAAAATGGGAAGCAATATGCTTCGTTCAAACCATTTCCCGCACTTGTACAGTGCATTATACGGATTATATATTACTCGTCACAGTACGTTATTGGTTGAGTTGCTACTCTGCAAATGCTCGGGGGAAACTGAATAAACTTCTTTATTCATATCTTGTCAAAGGACGGAAAAATGGTTAAAAATTCTTCAGGGAATGGAAATTAACCTGGTGCATTAATACTTTGCCCTCTGAGCTTTCTTTAATTCACTTTCGGTTTACTTGTAGTTACTACCCGGCTTCATTCAAGTTTCAAGAGTATTTATATGATTTTCTTTTTCTTGTTGAATATAATTGATGATATGAAATGGGATTGGTAGTCGGGTTTCGACAATATAACGGTACAAATATTAAAATCTATTAAAAGTCAAGTGATAAAATCACGAACTCACCTAATTAATTTATACCTTAAAACAGGAATATTTCCGTCTAATTATGAGAAAACAATTATCTGACCAATATTCAAAAATGTTACAAACTATCGACCAATTTGCCTAATTTCAAATATTCAAAAATATTTGAAAATCTCAACTAATGAAATTGATTGAAAACAACAAAATACTACACAACAGCCAATACGAATTAGAAAAATCACACAGCACACAAAATACGATTGCAAATGTCACATCACGCATATACGAAAGCGTAGATAAAATTATGAAATGTATAAGATATTCATAGATCTGAGAAAAACATTAGACAATATATCTCTCCCAAAACTTATGAAAAAATTAGGTAATCTGAATATTAAGGAGAATGTAGACAGTTGAATAAAAAGCTAAGTAAAAAAATCGACCACAATGTATCATAATAAACAACATATATAGTGATGAAGAGACAACTGAATGTGGAATCCCATAAGGTACTTTACTCGGACCAACATTATTCTTAATATATGTGAATGAAATATTCTCTCAATCACTTCATGGTAAACTTCTAACACAGACTATACTGTACTCATTGAACTGATAATACATGGGATATAGTCAAACAAAAAAAAAACCGAAGACATTAATATAATTCATACTAGTTTGACATAAACCGAAAAAATAATAAATAGCGAAAAAACTCATGTTATACCATTTGCAATAAAATCAAACGATGTTCCCCAAAATTTTGACATAACTATACGTGACATTTTTAAAAATACGTAAAAAAGTACCTATACAATAAACTGTTCCACATTTAAAAAATTAAATTAAATGAAATACTTACTAATAATAACAAACAAAAACACAAACTGGAAAGATCAAATTAGCCAAACCAAATTAGAAAAAAATATATACTCGTATATATTTTCAAAAATCCGAAACCATCTCTCATTGCAAAATTTAACATACCTGTAACACGCTATAATGCAATCAAATCTCCAATACGCTGTAATCAACTAGGGAGCAGCATGTAAAACTAATTTACTCCCTGTTGAAATTGTCCAACGTCTAATTTTAAAAAAATGTTTACAAAAAACCAGAAGATTATCCAACAAACCAAAATTTTGCAGATTTTAAAGTAGTCAAATTTAATAATCTAGTTCGAAGAAACGTAATAATTAAAATAATAAAAGAAAAACAAAAGCTTGGGTTTCTTAACAGAAAGTAATATAGGCCAAAGACATTTACTCGTATTCCCAACACATAAATGTTACACCCCATGGGCACAACATCATTACACATATCTAGGGAGAAAATACTTCAACACCCTACCGGAAAACGTCAGAACAGTTGAAGACGACAAATGCCTAGTAAAATCAATTAAAGAGCTGTTCAACGTAAAAATAACAAAATGATAAAATAATGTTCTAAATTTGTACTTGTATAAATATAAATTTGCATGTGTGTGTGTGTGTTTTTTTTTTAATTCACTCTTCTGTAAACCAAAATAATTATAGATTAAAAATATACTAATCATGATGATGCTCACTTAGCTTTTATAGAAGGGAGACATACAAATAAAATAAAATTGTGATGACAAAAATATTATACTCTGTATACTGATTTTTTAAATAAATAATATTTATTGAATAGTTTTGGGATATTGTGCCGTGTTGCACCTCCTCCTCCTTTAGCCAACGTTTCGGACAGCGTTACAGTGTCTATCATCAGGGTAGATGTGTAGATTGTGGTATACTGGTGTAGTACTGTAGTGTGTATTTATGTATGTAGAAGTGATACAGTGTTTCGCGCGTTAACCCTCTTTAACATTTATTATATTTTATGGTATTTCAATATAATAATTATTATTATCGTTAGTACACTTAATATGGTTCTCGGCTTTGAGTTTTTGTGTAGCCGTCAAGTACCGGATACCAAGAACTATTAAGCTCCATTGTTCCTGTTAATATTCATGGGGTTTTTGTGGATTTTAATTGTTTTATTGTAATTAGACGCGCTCGTTACGACTTAGGTCTTCCCAGTACTTTGGTAATAAATCCGAAGTAATAGCATGTCTCAATTAAGTGCCGATTTGTCTTGATCGCCTATTAGATGGATAATTGAGTAATTTGTATGAAACACTTTTTCTTTTAATGTATAAAAACCGTATGAAAATTTTGTAGCAAGTTGAAAACGGTTGAACAAGAAAACGCAGAGAGAAAAAGTCGTTCTAATGGGGTGAGCTTCCTAAAACATAATGGAGTATTTAGTCGACGAACGTTGAAATTTAAGACTAAGGGATGTAAATAAATTCGTCATCCTAAATCAAAGCAGCGCACATAATGCAGTGTTTCAGAAATGCAAATGAAGTAAAATGGTTTTAATATATTGTACGTTTATGTATCACCACTATAGAAGTTTGTTATGAGAGTTATAAATAAACCTTTTTTTAATTGAATAATAACAGTTATTATTAAATTTAAAGGTAAAACTCAATAATTTGTATTTTCAGATTATGGAAATAATCGAGAAATTTCAACATTCAAATCAACAATCAAATCTCCCTGAAGTCCAATTAAATCGTTTTTTTTCAGAAATCCTTCCTTGTTTTACATTTTACGCAATATTTTGAATTTTTTTATTGTTAATAACTATAAAATAATAAATTATTTTTTACTTAAACGCGTTTATATGAAGTTTGCACTTAACCTTTTCAAAATTTGAGCTCCTGCGGCCTAATATTTTCGTAGTGTATCGAGGAAATAAGTTACTTGTTTTTGTAAAATAGTGTTTTTGTAAATTATACTAGATAGTGTATTTAAATATTTATAAAAAAAAGGTGCATGTCTATCATAAGCAGTTTACAAAATATATTCCACGATAAGATACTATGTTTTTACGTTGACCGTCGGATGCGCCGGCGTTCAATGGATACAAATTTTATCCGATGGGCATCCCGACGCAGTAAAAGTTAAGGAATTAAAATACTGCTATTTAAGTTAAAAGTTCAAAATTCATTAAAAAAATTTTACTTGAATTCCTCCTTGCTTAAGGACCAGAGCCGGTGAAGAACATTTATCGAGGTGAACAAATTTCATCCTGGGATGAAACGCCGGCGTCATGATGAAGAACTGAAGACATTTAAAAAAAAAATTAATCGAAACTTAATGTTATGTTTTCTTAATAAAAACACCACGTCCTTATTCCCCCGCGTCCGTAACTTGCAATTGCGTGGACATAAAGTGCGTTCAACGGCTCCTTTGACGCGGTACATTTTGTACCTGGGTTCGCTTTAATATCCTTTTAATATCAACCACCGTATTTCGCTTATACCTGCAGGTAATATACTGTATACGTTATACTGATGCTGCTGATCATAAGCATATGTTGGATGAAAGTATGCAATCAGATCTCCTGCCTATGTTTTTACAACATGCCTGAACTTGTTTTACCTTTTTATATTATGTAATGCAATAAAATATTGTAAGGTGTGCTAGGTACTAATTATTAATTTGCCAAAACAAAAACATTATTATCATAAAAATCCCTCATGTGACGACCTACGTGGTCGAGCGATTAAAATCCCCGACTACCAATTCTAGACGTCGCGCGTTGCAATTCCGTCGTGCGCAAATAAATTTTATTTAAATAGTATGTGCTATTTCAATTACCTAATTAATATTTTGAAAATTTGCGACACGAGTAATTTCACATGATAATACTCGTATATACGAGTATGCGGCACGTTCCAGACTGGTAGATGCAAGCATCGCCCTGGTAAAAGACCACCATTCAGAATCGAAAAATGGCTTTTAGCCGTGTTTTTTTACTACGTCTGAATTGCCAGGTAGGCGCTTTCCAACCTTCGTCTTCCCTCTCTCCTTCCTTTATCCACTCCCCTCAGACTCACAACATACCCTAATTGGAGATTCCATAGTCCCATTTGCTTCGGACACTTGAGAGCAGCTGGGAAACTTGTGCGGTAATAAAAATTAATTTAATTGTGGAATGGCTCTTGTCGTAAATATTAAAAAATCGTTGTTCTTTGTAAACTTAAATACTTATTAGACAAAATATCTGTAGTCATAATTAATAAATTAATAACAATTACTTTGTTTAAAACACTTTTCTTTAATATTTAATATTTACATGTATCAGAAGCAAAGCTCCCCTCATCTGGATAAACAATGTATCTTCTACCTGATGAGGGGAGCTTTGCTTCTGAAACATGTAGATATTTACATATTAAAGACAGTGGTTTAAATAAAGTAATTTTTATTAATTTAATTATTAGACATTTTACGAATATAAAAAAAACATCATATTAATAGGTAAGAGGAAAAGTACGTAGTAATCAAAACAGATTTTAAACATAAACCAGACCAAAGTCACAATTGTCGTAATGTATACAAATTTTTTTCAAAGAGACAGAACAAAGACAAACTTATCCAGTTGACTGACATTCTTGGCCTTTTCATTTGACCTTTTTCTTTTCCTTAGTTTTCATTTTAAAGATGATGTAATTCGCTTCCGATCGATTGTTATTTCTTGGCAATTTTTTTTTTTTAATTACACTTTTCTATTCGAACATCGGGAATATCTTAAAGTCATAGTAAGCTCCGACATCCTTACTTGCACTTCACCTAACCACTTAAATCTGTAATTCCTGCATTCCCCTGTAGAGTATTCGATACTATTAACCTGGCAACACCCTCTCTAGTTCATTTATCTAGCCAGAGGCTATCAGGAACTTTCAATGCAGAGAAATATTACAAATATAACCGCTTTATTGCGATAATATTTCCAGTTTGAAATTTTCCCGCCATTTGCGAGATGATGTTTTGCATTTCCTCTTCCCGGAACCGGAAATTGCAACTTATTAGTATTGGCTTTGGTACGGTGATAAGAACAACTTGCTGACCGGATGTTGTTTGCAATCTGATACTAATAACGACCTCCCCAAAGAGAAAAAATCCCTTTTAAAGCTGATATTTTCAGGTATCTCGCTTAAAAGCTTCTTTGTAATATTGAAACGATTTTAATATTACGAGATTTATAGATATTTTTCTTTTTAAATAAAGTGTTTATAACAGTTTTCAGATGAAAGCGCTCACTCAAAAATTTTTTTTTTATTGAGCTACTAGCAAAGTACCAGGCGTTGCCCGGGATCATGAATGGTTGTGTTGCCCCTACCCAGTAATTTTACTCTTATTTTGAACATCATACGTACAAAATTACATCAAGTAGTACCAAAATTCTGCTTTAAGGGGTGGGAAAGGGGGATTGGGGTGGTTTTTTTAAATCGTATGCAGACAGTGACCTTCCTCTTGTTTCGAAGGTCAAGTGCGTAGAATTTCATCAAAATTTCAGCTCGGAATAAAACTGTAGATTTGTATAAATAACAAACACCTGGGACATTCTTCTTTATATACCTAATAATAGAAGAAGAAGATCATCTATTTCATTGTGCTTACTTTTTAACGGTTCTATTTTTATTTTTTTATTTATTCATTTATACAAACTCAACGTATTATAAGGATTATGGTACTGTGCCTGTCTCACTAGGAGAACCTGTGTTGAGAGTGGGCTATGAGAGCAGGTCATGTTAATACAGTTAATACTGCTCTTATCTGTCAAGAGCCAGTAGGAACAATTGGGGTTAAGTTGAGTCTGGGGGAAGTGGGTGGGGGTGGAGGTGGAAAAGAACAAGGTTTGAAAGTACATGGCTATTAAGATCTGGTCATTAAGCACGTCTAAAGCCATTTCAAACAACGTTTCCATTCAGAATTGTAGTCTTTCACTAGGACGATACTGAGAGTATCCCATTCTGGAACGTGTCTCTAATATAGTGTATATTAAATTATGTAAATTTATGTAAAATAACGCATAATAATAATAATAATAATAATTCTAACATTTATTTGTCAATAAGTTTTTTTACATATTATTTTTTTACATAATATTTAATTTTAGCAGTTGACACAAAGGTCACTGCTCAGCTATACATTCCGGAGGCCGGAGTGCAGATGGTTTTCAGCAATGCTTATAGAAATCAGATAAAGTTAAGGTTACATAACTTACATAAAATCTCTGCACTTAAATTAAATTAAATAAAAATAAATTATATTGTAATTGTGACAATATAAAAATTTCTACACTAACACAAGTATCCATTTCATTAGTTATCAATATTATGATGTTGTACGGCTGTCAGCAACCAGTCGCTGCAGAACTTCTTGAAGCACTGCAGCGATGTCGATGTTCAAATATAGTGTTATTTTATTGCAAAGTATTGTTGAGGAATAGCGCTGTAACTATCAACAGATCCAGCGGTTCGATGTCTGTTTAGAACAGATAAATGGTCTCTTGACGTGTTTTGTGTGCATGAGGACCACTGCAGTTTATCAAACAGATAAGTAGAACCTTAATTTTTAAAAAAAAACAATTTTGGAATAACTTGTTGAAGTGTATAAACCTCATTGTAATATATTTTTAATCATTGAAGACAATTTAACAATTCTCAAAATGTATGAAAAATGGAGTTATTTCTATGTCTTTGTCATTACATAATAGTTTGATTTGTACTAATGAGTGCTCCTTGCACAAGGATTTTTTTATCGGTTCTGGAAGGATTTCTGCGGCATTCAGAATTTTATCAACATTTTGATTATATTTGCAAAACCGCAGCAATTTTTTTGAATGTATTGCTTTTTAATTACCTTCGAAAAGCATTTTTTTATAAACTGTGAAAAAGTGTTCTATTTTCGTAAATTACATATTTTTTTAATGGAGCCCACATGGTCACAGCTGTCAGTTAACTGTCAAACCACAGAACAAATAATAAAAAGATATGTCAAATAATAAATAGATATATATGATATATAGAAAAAAAACAAAATAAAGAAGGCGAGGGGCGATCTAAGCGTGTCGCCAATTTAAGTAAAAAGCAATTAAGTAAGAAGATTCGGTTGTTTACAAAAACGTAATCAATGTGAAACCTAAAAGACACATAAAAAAAAGATAACAGTGGCAACTGGAACTCGAACCTTTGATTAATTAATTAAAGATGATATTGACAGTTCTTATAAATCGATTGGGGTAGCTGTAGCTCAGTGGATTAGAGCACAAGGTCCCGGATAAACCATGAGGTCCTGGGTTCAAGTCCTAGCTGCTAGCGTTATCTTTTTCTTTTATGTGTTTTTTTCGATTTTATGTTTCATTTTGAATGCTGTTAATATTATCTTCAATGATTAAAAAGAAATTAAAAATATTTTCTCACTTCAGGTTTCGAATCTGCAACCTCTGGATCCGTAGCTAAACACAAGAAATAGATCACAACTCACAGGTTTGTTAACGGTAAAAGATAAAAGTTAATCTTGAAGCTATCCTTAGACAAATAGGGGCGATTTGTAAATTTACCTTCAGAGCTCAATACACATCGCTCTTTATCGTTGATTGAAAATCTGGTTCAAAGGAAAGACATTTCCGTTGAGCTGACAATTTCTCTTCTGCGAACTAAGCTCCGAGAGATGGCACTTGGTGTCATCACTTCCTTCAGTCAGTTTGCAGATTTAGTATCGTGTGAAAAACTCATGTATTGTGAAGGAACCAGCAACGTTAAATCGCATGTACCCATGCATTGTGAGCACAGTATATTTTACTATTTATAATTAGCCGTATCACACACCCTAGTGTTCGTGATAGTTTCCAATAAACAAAAGTTTTCGTTTATCAGTCAAAATGGCAAACAAATTAATTGTGACAGTGAGAATATTTCAGATCTTTGCAATTATGTTCAACTGTTTCTTGATAATTGCTCGCATTTATCTAGCTCTGTGGTAGAACAGATAAGAGTTTTGACTATCGGTCTAAATATCTGGGGCTCAAATATAGACGAAGCAAAAAAAAAAATTACCAAAATAATCCTTTTCTGAAATATATTAAAAATATATATTGAAGACCTACCATGTGTATTGTTTGTCGTTTGTGTCGCCGTTCACCCATAAAAGCACCACAAAATTTTCACAAAATGTCCATTGTCAAAAATCGTCATTTAGGACAGCGTGTTAACCCGCTAATTTTGTATGGCCCGCCTCCTGAGCACTGCTACCTAGAGCGCGTAAACACGCTTGTGGCACAGAAAGAGTTAAAATTAAATTAGATAAATTACGTATTCGTAAAAAGCGTTTACTTTGTGGCTTGTCATTATTGAATAACCAAGTAAATTTATATTACAGTCCTCTTTTAAATATTTTTCCAGTGAATCGCAATATTCTTCCAAAAAAATTCTAATTACCCCTTCCCCTTTGGTCGGCTCCCACTCCAATACCTAAATATTTATGTATGTCTATCATTATTTTACATCGAAGTTTAGTTATAATATATTCCTGACGAGAGAGGGTGCTTCCGAAACTGGAAGAGATTATTATATTAAAGCAAAGTGCTTAAAAACAAATTTATACATTTATACTTACCTCTATATATAAAAAAAAAATTGTCAGTCTGTCCTCGATTTTCTAGAAAATTACTAGACCGGTTTCGTTGAAAACAGCACAGTTTGTTCTTATTAGTGCCGGCAAGGTTTAGTTTGAATGAAATCCAATACTTAATCATTGAAGAAAATAATATTAACACAACCTAAATGAATGATGAAACCGGACAAAAGGACAGAAACTAAAAATATTTCAGTCGCATCTGGGACTCGAACCCAGGTCCTCTGCCTATCCGGGGCAAGGCTCAACCGACTTAGCTAATGAGACAAGTTCAATTTGTGTCATCTTCATCGATAACATATCTCAAATTCAAGATTTGTGACAAGTTGAACTTGTCTCATTAGCTAAGTCGGTTGAGCGTTGCCCCGGATAGGCAGAGGACCTGGGTTCGAGTCCCAGATGCGACTGAAATATTTTTAGTTTCTGTCCTTTTGTCCGGTTTCATCTTTCATTTAGGTTGTGTTAATATTATTTTCTTCAATGATGAATGAAGTTTATAAATCTCAATAAAAATAATTAATAATTAAAAATTGAAATCCAATACGTAAAACAGTCGCTATAACGTTTTAACATTAGTCTGAAAAATATTGAACCCGCCATGTTATATTGAGGTTATCCCATAGATATACCACTCTAGTGAGCCACAGATTATATATTCAAAAGAAGAAGGTTGTTTGGATAGAATATTTTCAGAATGGAAAACAGAAGTAGGTACCCACTTAAGAATTTTATTATTTAGATCTATTTTGAAAAAATAAATGTTTGGAATGAAATAAAATTTTCAAATGAATGTTTCTTTGTTTCGAGATAGTTACTTTCACTATTAAATCAATTATGGCACCCAAACGACAAGCAATAATTCACAACTTCATAACTTTATTCCAAATAATTAAATAATCCCGAGCAAGGCCGGGTATGAATAAATAAATTAGATTTCACATAAATATTATATCCAGAGAGAGTGAAACTGTCAGCAACGCTTTCCTGGAATATAAACATGGGTTTAAGTTACATCGTTTTTTAAATCGATATTTTTGTATTTGTGTGGATACTTTAGGATCTCTAGTTAGTAGGTACCCTTTCAGTAAGAGGTATTTTGGTTATGTCCGCACAGCGCAAAATATGGAATTTAGAAAATAAATATTACTTTAAAAACGCTGAAACATAACGCGTTGCTTGAAATCTAAAAAATATGCAAATGAACATTCGAGACCAAAGAACACACTGAACTAAATTGTTGCGTAAATGAAATACAGTTCTGACTAATGAACGAACAATGTTTTTCGCATATTTATTATTCTCACAAAAGGATTTCCAGAATTCCGCTAACTATGTGTGCTATTAATAAATAAAATAATCATTTTTACACCCTAATTTATTCAAAAGATTGGTATTCACTTTGTGGCGTCATTATTAATAAATGAATTAAAAATTACTTTGTATTCACCACTTCATTAATATCGATGCCGTCTAAACATGTTGAAATGTACTTACCTACTTTAATAAATTTTTGTTTATGTTTATAATTTGTCTATACCTGACATTACTATTTTTTTAGTATTATATATATTCCTGATGAGAAAAGCATCGCTTTCGAAACAAATTGATAAATTAACTTATTTATTTTTACACTTACTTGAATATCATATAAATTCCAGGAAAATACTATCTTAAAATCTAAAAGGAAGCCCGCCCGGATGTAATTTGGAAATTGTGCATGAAGTATGGAAATAAAAGAGTCATTCTTTGAGGGTAGTGTGGGGTTTTGTTGGTTTTACGTCTACGCCTCGGCCATATGCAGTGCATGCACATCGCATGGGCACAGGCACGGGGTGCGGGGCACTGGGCACGGGGCACTGGGGACGGGGCACGGGGCACGGGGCACCGCCATTCCGAGCCCGCTTTATCGAGGCGGGCACTCGTAAAAAAGTCGAGGTATAAAATCATCCTTCAAATAGGTCATTATATTAACGGTACCGACCGACCCAACAAAAGCGTTATTTTTACGAATCTTTCCGCCACCCTGTCTCGTAAAATGCGCGGATGAAAAGTCTGATCTCGGAGGAGTGAGATAATATAACGCCAAAATAAAATGCGGGTTACGTTAAATTTGTATTCAGTTGAAATTTGAAGATACGGTTTTTAATTTTTTTTTTATTTCGATGGATTTTTTTAGTTTGATGTGTAACATTTTGTGTTTTTTTTTATCTAGAAATTAATAGGGAAAATTATGGAACAAGGGATAAAATTTGTAAAATATTAGGATAGACAGGGAAAGATATTGTATGTTCGGTAAAAAAATTAGAAATAAGTTTCGGGACGGATATGATAAAATATGAAAATTATTGGAAAACGGGGGAAAGAGATGAACATAATATACATATAACAGTGGCGTGTATTGCTCTGTGACCAAAGATAGGCTGTGTGCAGTTTTTCATGTTCGGGTATAAATTGTACCTTGAATATTTGAAAATGGCTATGTTATTTTCATCTTCCTCTGATTGTTGTGATCAGCTGAGTAAACGAACGTACAAATTCCTTTGTGTTTTCAAGTTTTCACGGCCAAAAGAATTTTCTTTAATATTTTTTGGATTATTTTTCCGTATTGCATTTCCTCCTTCTTTAACCAACGTTTCGGATAGCGTTACAGTGTCCTGATGATCAGGGCAGATGTGCAGATTGTAGTGTAGTGTGTATATATGTATGTAAAAATGATACCATGTTGCCCGCGTTAACCCTTTTAGGGCTGGTAATTTAATATAATACATCAGCCCTGGTGATGGACCCTGTAATGCTGTCCGAAATATTGGTCACGGGATAGCGAAGTGAACACAATATCTCACAAACTATTAAAAAAAAGTCCGTTCTCAAATTACCGGAAAAAATACATTCTGGTTAGAAATTTGTTTATTTCTCATTAATGATTTGCTTTTCTAAGGTAAGGTACAGCTTTACAGCTCTTATGGACTGCACGCCACTGAGAGATAAATGGGAAAAGATATGAAAATGTGTTGAAAGATTTGGAAAATATCTGTAAGGAAATGGAAGGATAACGAGAAATTATGAACAATGGGAAAGGATGCGGATAGTTTCATATCCTGCCTAATCAGATCATCCAGTTGGTCCAGTACATTCTCGCACAGCATTTGTTTTAAAAGGTATATATTTTGGTAATGGATTTTAAACTATCAAAGTTTTTCTCAATTTTACGTGAGGAGAGAAAGTTTCATTTACACGTTCTTGTCGCTTCATAAATCCCAGCAGACTCCCTGCATCAAACGCAAATTTCAAACATTAAATTTAATTCTCCGGATGCGATCCAAGAAGTTTCTTCTTGGATGGCATCAGGTATTCAACCCAGTCCCTTTTGGCTGAGTTTTACAGCATCTACGATCGTGTCCACATTACCTTCAAACCTAGACTAATATATATCAACTCGTATTAGATTTTGAAAAAAACGATATATAAACCATTCGGTTGGTTTTATTCAAAAAGAATGTATTTTTTTGTTCTGATCAACACCGTTATTATATTACCTAATGCGATCCCAATAAAATATTTAGATTATATTCAATTTTTAAATAACTTATTGAAGCTTATAAGCCGCGTTGTAATATATTTTTAATCATCAAAGATAATCTTAACACGTTTGATACCCGGTCAAGTCAATGTCCCGGATAGACCATGAGGTCCTGGGTTCGATTCAAAGTTGCTAACGTTTTTTTTTTCTTTTCTGTGTCTTTTCAGTTTCATGTTTCGTTTTGAGAGTTGTTAATATAAGATAAAATAACATAATATAAGATTTTTTAAAACAGTTTTGCAAAATAAAGTCATGAGAATAATTTTAAGACGAAACAAATATTTCAATGTTTAAAAAATGCTAAGGGATCTAAACATAATGTCATTAAAGCAAATTATTAACTTAAATGTAATAGTCTTTCCCTTTAAAATGTTTAACGGCCAACAAAATTCTGAATTCTTGAGAAAAGTTAATAAACATCAACACAGACATAACCACTCTACAAGAAGAAGAAATGAAATAAGACTTCCCTTTCGAAAGAAAACAAAATCGCAAAACTCATTACTATATAGAGCCATGAAGATCTTACAAGAAATAACTGGCAATATAAAAGAACGGGAAAAATGTTTTGAAATTTAAAAAGGAAGTGACGGAATACGTTAATTGCAATTTTTAAAGTTTGATTAGCAATTCATAACCGTATATTGACACTTAAATTGTAATTTTTTTTGTTTGTAGATATTATGTTCATATTTGAATACATACTCGTATAACCAATGTACATGTGTTTTATTTCAAGTTAAATAAATAAATATAATCATCAATGATTAAAAATATTTAAATAATAGTTATAAACCAATAGCCCTACAAACTGGCAGATCTTTAACAACCATAATACGTACATGCATGCAAGCATTAACACACTATTAGCTTTCTATACACCTCATTGAGTTTCAAAATTACCCGCTGAAATACTCGTATAAGAAAACTGTATTAAAACTAAACAATTAATAAACACGTTGACAACTTGGCTAGCTGAAAGAAGCTATTTGTATTTGTATATACTAATTCCAGAAACTTGCAAAGCAATTTATGAAGTAGTAAAAATCCCTGTTCGAGAGGAAAATAAAAAAAAAGGAAAACGAATTCCTTTACAAAGCTCCACAAGATCAATATATGCCTTTTTTTATTTCTCTTGGTGTATTATAATGGTGGATATATAATTTTTTGCTTTTGATTTTCCATAAATAGTCGGTGAAAAGACATAATGTTTTTACCTGCGCGGCACGCGCTCAATCAATTACGTGTAACAACAGTATAGCACGCCGATCACTGAAAAAATCGACGGCAGATCTGGGCATTCGGACTGCGCGTCGGTTGCCCTTACACATACGTTTAGGAGTACATATTGAATGAAATGTGATGTGATCTTCGCTCCGAAACGTAGTCCTCTAATATTGTTGAGTTTAGAGTTTTTTTTCAACATTTGAATATTTTCTTTCACAATCCCCGTGGGCTTGAAAATAAATATTTTTATGTTATTTTTAATTAGTTATTGAGTTAGGTACACCAAATGTTTAAATATCTGACTTTTGTATGAAAGATCGACGTTGTTCAAAAAATGCATGCAATTTTTTTTTCAATGAACAATTTTTACTTTGCCGTAGTATTCCATTTAATGTATATGTAAAATTGCTTTCCCCGTGCGCCCATCACACCTAGAACTTACACACCGAATGGGGATGGTCTCAATAAAAGTTCCCCCCCATGGACTACCCTATAAAGAGCACGTTTAAATTTCACCGTTCACCTTTGTCGGGAGTGGGGAGGATATCCTCCGCGATGCCTTCGTGAAATTGCATACGTTCAAGGCAGGGAAACCATGAAAACTGTGGCGAAGGAGAATAAGTACGTTTGTCTACGCTGCCTCGAACTAGAGAATGATATGTTAGCTATTGAATAATTCACCTGTAAAATGAATGGTTTTATCAACATATTGTATTATTAAGTAATTCTCATTTAAGTGAGTGTGAGGTTGTACTATTTAAAAGTTGAAAACTGATTTCATATAATGTTATCTTAATGTGTAGATATATAAGGCCGACTTGATACCGATTCAGTATTTTTCTATGTAAATAATCAAGCCATTTCTTCGGGTCTAGATAAGTTAAGGTTTAGGATAAAATATTTCAAAATAACACTTCTGAATATTATTTCTAATTTTGAAACTGTCAATTCATGGTGGAATTCCATATTAAAATGAAATTTAATGATAAAAAAAACCTTTGTAACTTTTTTCCACTTGTTTATTTTCGACCGGACCGGTTTCAACCTATCACGGGCATCACTAGTCTGAGGATTCCCGTGATAGGGTGAAACCGGTCCGGTCGAAAATAAATAAGTGGAAAAAAGTTACAAAGGTTTTTTAATTTAAAAAAATCACTTCTGAATATGTTCATACATTCGACATTTTAATACGGAATCATTTTACTTTGCAGGTTACTGATTTAAACTCAGAAAGTAAATTCGAGCAACGTGAAATTAAACGTAACTATTTTCTAATGCGAAGAAAAAAAGCTGTTGCAATATACTGAGTGTTATAATTATTTGTTATGAAGTTGAATATAAAATAAACATACACCAGGATTTTAATCACGGAAAAAGAGGGTAGCAAAATATTTTAATTTTTTATGTCTGTGACAACATAAAGTAACTGTTTTCATCAAAACGATGAACTCACTAACTTCATTATGTGGTAAGGATCTCAATATAGAGTTCAGTAGTGCTTACAGTGGCGGTAGTAGGAGATTTAGAAATAGTGTCAGGTTATTCGTAACATGGGAATGTTTATCTTTCTTTCCTTAATAAAAGTGTTTTTTTGTACGTTTAACTTACCATATTGGATATGTGACAGATGTTTATTTCCGGTCGTTCAGTTAGCGTGGACAACTGGGGAGTGTTTGCTCCCCACAGGTAAGGCTTCTCTCATATCTAGAACTAATCGACTCTGCTAGCAAACTTTATACACGTTTAAAAATCCAGGACTTCTTTCAATCCCCACCCTCGTGTCTTCAGACCCGGAATCTAGTTTCCACGGAACGAAATTTTCTACGTAAGTTTATTATTATTAGTGGCATGAATATGCATTGCACGATTGAAGATGGTTGTTTTGCCTTTTTGCGGGACGCTGGGTTTTAACTTACTTGGATTTACCAAGTATTTTATTATTTTACTTGCTCCTTCCTTCTACGGTGTTTTGTTTGAACGACTTATAGGTAGAACTAAGGTAAATCATTAAAAGGTTTCCGTAACCCATTGTCATCGTTGATCACTTTATATTTCATGCACTTCTTTGGTTGAAGCTAGAAGTGTCAAATTTTCAGCGTGGGCAAAAAAAAATACGTCTTAAAAAAACGCTCACTCAATCAATGTTAATATTTGGGACTATCCGAATTTACCTTTTCTATGTTTAGTGACCACTGACTAGGTCTGAACAGTTAGTATTTCGCAATATTATCCTTCCATTCGCCATTTCTTTAATAAAATAATGTTTTTTAAAGATTCCAAAAACATATTCATAATGTCTTATTTTTAGACCAGTGTTTTGAATATTATGATTTTTTTTTTAATTCTTCATTCTTGGGAGCTCCATTGTATACTTTAAAATAAATAAATTATTACGTAGGAAAGAAAAGTTGCGGTTTTTCAGTATTGCGTACTTATTTATCGTTTCATATACATTATAAGGTTCTTCCTTTCTTTACAATTTTATTTACCTTCTTTTCTTGCTTACTGAAATCAGTTTTTTTTACGAATTTCACTTTATTTTTAAGTTTTCTAGGTTTATAAAGCGCTTTCGAGGAGATATCCCACGAAAATGACTATGAAATTTAGGTAAAAATTTCTACACCAAATAATATTAAGGATTGTATACTGTATCATCTAAACCTAAGTAGTATTAAAATCATCTTTGAGAACAAAAGAAAATAAAATCAACACACAACCAATTTCACAAATGAAAGCTACCGTAGCATATCCATCCGAATGACTTGTGTTGCGGGTACACCACGTAATCTTACCTTTAAATTTCATTCTTAATTGCAAACAATACCAAAACAACTCTACGGTTAATGATTGGCCATGTACGGGGTACTGTGGACGTAGTGCGGGGCGCGGCAAACGTAGCACGACGTACGGGGTATGGTTTACGGTGTACGGTTCCTCTGTATCTGGCTCCGTCTTGCCCCCTAAGCCTTAAGGTTCCAGATGTCCAATTCAAATGCACGCTGCGCCTCAAATAAAGCGTGGTGTGTGACAAAAATCCCGGGATGTTCGTCTCAACATGCAGCTGTGGAGGTGGAACCGTCTGTAAATTAGAAGTTATAGTATTATACAGTGTTCTATACACGAGCAAAATTTCTAAAGAGTGGAACGAATTAAGCGGTGAATTAACGTTTTACGAAATCCATAAAATATTATATTTTAAATGAAAAGCGTACAAAATGGGTATATTTTTATTTAGTTTCTATCTTTTCTAGCCCAGCTTAGGATATGTGATAAAACTTTATGTTTCTTACTTATGATATTTTATGAAATCCATAAAATATTTCAGTTTAATTTAAAAGCGTACAAAAAGGGTATATATTTTTTATTAATTTCTATCATTTCTAGCCCAACATAATATCAAAACACATTTTCCTAACAGTTATACGAATATTTATAAATTAGTGTTTTATAGTTCCTTTGCTGTTAGTATTGTATACTTTTGAAATACAGTTTTTTTCATAACAAAAAATATTATTTTATGTTATGAAAAAACTATTCCAGTGTTTCGTTTTTTGGCTGCTGTAAAGTTATATGAATGCTAATGCTATGTCTATCAAACATAGTAGAATGTAATCATTTCTAAAATTTAAATTATAAAATACATAATTAATAAAAATTACTTTGTTTACACCACTGTTGTTAACAGGGAGAGGGACGTCGGAGAGTTATTATTTATTAATTCAAAATATTGATAATATTATTGTGCGATACGATAAGCATGGTGTTGTTAAAGAGAAAAATATTTTTTAAGTTTTTTTTTTATTTACATGGGCTTAGCATTTATCAAAATATAATCAGAAATATTACACATTTCTGACCGTTCTACGCATGTTTTACAAAAACATTTAAAAAGTTGAATATCCTTAAAAAATGCTGTGAAGGTTTTTCTGTAACTTGTCGAGAAGATAAATTAAAAAAATAACAGTGTGTAGTTTAATTTTTTCATAAACCCTACAAAACTTTAATGTTTTTTTTGTAATGCGGATTTGTTATATTATTATTTTCATAATCTTTGGTTATGTTTATTTACAAAAACGCAACGATAAAGGATTAAAAATACTTTTCTCCACTTTAAAAATCATATTCGTATTTTAAATATTTTGTAAAACATACAAGGAGACGGTCAGAAAAAATAACATTTCTGATTATATTTTGATAAATGCTAAGCCTATGTAAATTTATAAAATATTTAATAAATATTTTTGTATTTAAAAACATCATGTTTATCGTATTGCGTAATAATAGTATCATTATTTTGAATTAATAAATAATAAATCTCCGACGTCCCTCTCCCCCTTAAAAAGTACAAATATTAATTTTGATTTATTTTTATTTTACAGGTTACACAATATCAATCTATCACCACCTTCATGAGATAAGAAGATAGCCCACTACCATAATATTACACGATATAATAAATAAATAATTTTACATTCTGTAAATATTAATTATCTACGTATACTATACGGTAAACATGTAGATATTTAAATATTAAAAATAGTGGTGTAAACAAAGTACATGTTATTAATTATATTAATAATGACGCCACAAAATAATTACACATTATCGAAAAAAACAATTAAATAATATATATATATATATATATTTATTTCTTACGTCTAATCCGCCAATGGTCTGAGAATAAAACTATGTCGCATCACCTGCTACGTATAATGAAATGAGTAATTAAATAGGAATCATTTTTTTAATTCTTTCCTTTACAAATACACGTATTTACCAAACAAACAGCCTTAGAAGGATGCCTCCTGCAGCTTCACCCACCCGCATGAACTGCAGCACTCCCTTGGCAAGATACACCGAGATGCGCAGGAGCAAACTGCATCCTTGCAGCGTTAACGTGTAATTAAATGTAAGATTAAGCGCAAATAAGAGGAGCTTGATTAAACAATCAACACGTCTCGGGATTAAATATCTCTACAAGCAATAGTTCATTTTTAATGGTCTCTGTTCTACGAGATATTCCGATTCCTTCTTCATTTCAAAGGACTAAAAATGTGTTGCTTTTTAAAAGAAATCTTCTTATAAATGGTGGACTTTTTATGATAATAATTATTGAAGCATATTCTTATTCTTCTTGGGAAGCCCTGTGTTGTCTAGCATCCGATCCCAAATCTTATAATTTTCTATGTATGGAATGTTCTAAATTAACACATTTGCACGCATATGATCAATCCTTTTTTCCTCCCCCTGCAGGTTAAATAACTCGATAAATTTGTATAAATACATATATACTGGAAAAACTCGGTAGACCATTAGAATAATGTATAATATTTTCATGAAAATACCATTCTATCCTTACCTCTTACCTCCGTTATATTATGTCGGTTTGAACGAACTTTTTAAATTGCCTTTTGCATGAGAAAAACTTCTTACACATAATTAGTTAGTCTTTGTTCCGCGATTTCCCTTTGAAATACGCTAAATATAATCTCGTTTTTCGCGGCGAACAACACACGATTCTTTATAGAATTTAAATTGCGTCTATTAAAAACATTGACTAAAGGAAAAGGCGGCTAAATACTCGGAACATGTAAATGACAGCTAATTTTCTTTTGACCAACCTAACTTGCTCTGTTGTTCTCTAAACGTTTCTTTTTCGTGCTATTTTAAGAACAATGAAAATTCTCCACCAATGCATTCTCATAAGTTGCAAAATTGTATTTGGTTTTGTAAATTAAAATAATTTCAAAAGTAAATTAAAAGTTTTATTCCAGGTGAACGGGAACGGGAACGGGAACGGGAACGGGAACGGGAACGGGAAAGGGGACGGGAACGGGAACGGGAACGGGAACGGGAACGGGAACGGGAACGGGAACGGGAACGGGAACGGGAACGGGAACGGGAACGGGAACGGGAACGGGAACGGGAACGGGAACGGGAACGGGAACGGGAACGGGAACGGGAACGGGAACGGGAACGAACGGAACGGGAACGGGAACGGAACGGAACTGAACGGGAACGGAAACGAAATCTGGAACGGGAACGGGAACGGGAACGGGAACGGGAACGGGAACGGGAACGGGAACGGGAACGGGAACGGGAACGGGAACGGGAACGGGAACGGGAACGGGAACGGGAACGGGAACGGGAACGGGAACGGGAACGGGAACGGGAACGGGAACGGGAACCATGTCTTCACCCATAACTCTTCCCCCCAGCATAGACCCATAGGCGATAAATCCAATTTTATTCAAACGACTTAAATAAAAGGATTTTTAAACATTTACTGCACATGCATGCATTTTGACCTACTTGCGGAAAAATGAAAGCCTCCCTACACAAAGCCCAAACAGAAAGTGGGGCTGCGACAAGTAGTGTTACTCATGAAGAGCGGTTTTCTCAGAAAGCCATGTTTTCTGTTTATTCCGTCCCTCGCGCTAACGAGGCGGTGGCGGTGCTAATGGAAAATTCCCAATCAATGACCACCAATTGACAGTTGCGCTGATCTCTTTGACGCTTCCAACTTGCGGAGAAAATATTTTTCTCCCTGGAAATGATAAAAATTCTGATAAATAATCAAATGAGTTTTTTGTAATATAAAAATCCCCTTCCGCCATCAATAACTCCATAAAAAGTATGTTTTTGAAAATATTTATCTGTGGTTAAAATATTATTTTTAATCATTGAAGAAGGTAATATTAACAAATCTCAATGAAAATATGATTTCGAAAAAGACATTCGCAAACGTCGATGAGAATAGATCTTTGGTTTATAGGTTTATAAGCTCCAGTAAGTTTTTCAAAAAAGTTGAATATATTAAATATTACAACAAAGGAGATACATCTTCAAGATTTTGTTGCTGCTGTTTATTATTTATGAACTATCTGTTTAGATTTCGTTATTCCGGGAATATCCATCGTACTCTTGTGTTGATCCGATTTCTTAATATTATTGTCAGAAAATCTCATCAGATTCCATAATAAGCCATGTAGTCGTCTTAACGACGTATTCCTGATATCTACAAAGCATACTTTAACTGCTCCATTCGACTGGAGTTGGACCACTTAATGTCATTAATCTATTATATTAATGGCTGTCTTTTTGGTAAGAATTTCAAAAAAAATAACATCTTCACTACTCCCCGTTTTTAATTCTTTCGGTGTCAAATTTGGACCATCACTACTATTACAAAGCCAATTAATTGGGTCAATCCGGTGCCATATAGCCGGGAATATGAGCAATCCAATCTCGGTCCCAAACCTTGAATTTACTGTATACATTTTGACAATTTTTTTCAAAACGTCGCCTTTCATGTATTTTTTATAAATCAAACTCGGGCCTTCATTCTAATTACAAAACCAAAAAATGAGTCAATTCGATGCCAAAGACCGGAAGATATGAGAAATTCAATCTCCACCCCAAATACTCCATTAAATATAACAGGTGTAAATTTTCGACGATTTTTTCACGGAATCAAATTCGGACCATTGTTCTGTGTTGGTGTCAAATCATGTCTTCATTTTCTTTGCGGTGTTCCTTGAGGAAGCTTTGAAATTTCTTTGCTTGCCTTGCACTACCCATTGCTGTAAATGGGCCTCTTCGTTTGTTTCTGGTGTCCTTTATTTCCCGTCTTTGGCAAGTGCAGTCTACTACTTCTATTAAAACGTCTCTCCAGCTCTGATATTGTCTTCCTGGCAGCCTTCTTCCTCCGGTTTCCAGTTTTAGTAGACTGTTTCGCAAACATTATTTTTCCTTAAAGCATTGCACGCCCAACCGCCTTATAAAGCCATATCTGAAAATTGTAGAAAAAATGTCCACACGCTAGGCTTTATTTTATATCTCGTATCGATTGTTTCGAGTGACAGCTAATGCAATCCAGAAATAAAGAGAGAAGTTTAACATACGGGAATATTTTTACTCAATCACTACTTTTTTTAAAGTTCCTACAAAGCATGCAGTAAAATATTTCTAATATTTTATATCGTGCAAACAGTAGTGCATTTATTTCTCACATTAAATCCACCCTCGCAAAAACGAACTGGAGATTAAATGGTGTTTGTCAACCGGTCCCGGTCCCGTTCCTGATCCGGGTCCAACAGGTCCTGTCTAAACAACGACGGCCTTGTTGGTAATCGCCAATCGGTGTGCTGCGTGATAATTTCTGTATTTTCCTCCGTTGGCGATTAGTACCCGTAAACATGCAATCAGTGTGCAAACAATATTCAACGCTATTGGAAGAACTACAAAGGATATGTTGCATCAGATGAATGGTATGACCACTTGAATATTTTTTTATGAAAATATTAGAAGAATATATTTTGAGTTATTCCAGCGTCGTTGCACAACGTACGATCCGCCATGACAAACAATATATCAATTCTCTGAAAAGTTTTCTAACCACAAATTAAAATCATACTGTCAAAATAAAAAAGAACTTATATAATAATACTTAAATGAAAAAGGTTATTTGTTTAAAGTCACTTTTTTAACGTATACATATGTCAACCGGTTTCGGTTAATCTTAACCTTCCTATGGACGACAATCGTATAACGTAAAATACAGAGATATATTAGAATAGATAACAAACGGATTGCAATCTTTGGAGTGGAAATCGTGTCCTTATTCTACCGGTATTTTAATAAAAGATGCTCTGAGGAACCATCATTATTGATCCCTTCGGCACCGGTGCACAGTCAAGAAAAACGCCAAACGCGCGCCCGACATTTGTTCACGGTTGACATTTGTCACATGAGAATAGGTAGCTTCTACGACTTTTTCTCCTGTTAAACAGATCGGCTTTGAAATGATCTGCCGGCCTCTATGTTTCCTTCCGCATACAACACGGTTCTCTTCATAACCCAGGTTCACTCCTTCCTATACTCTAAAAGATCCTCCACAGTGTATCCCCGATGACATAGGCCTTGACGGAAATTATTTCCCACAGGGAGATTGCACATTTCCTATGTGGAGTTACTGTAAAAAAATGGGGAAACAGGAAGCAATATCGAAGTAGGACAGAGTATCAGAGAGTGACCAGTAGAGGTATAGGGGAAGGGGAAGGGAAGAGTAGGGGAAGGGTATGGGGAAGGGGAGAGGAAGGGGAGGGGAAGAAAGGTAACATCCTTGAAATCGAACTTTGGGTTAAATATGATTTTTTATTTAAAATCTGACAAATATTATTTTTTTAATTATTTTTCTTCGATATTTCCAATGCTTCTCAGTTTTTTAGGTTCTAACCTATTCCATTTTTATGTATTTGTTTTTTTGTATTTCTATTGAAAGTATGGTTAGAATTAATTAGTTTTTCTGCAAATTCTGAAAAACCTATACTCGTTAAACATCTTTTACTCCAATGTTTACGTTTCTCGCGGATTACCTCTGTAAATTGACGGGCAATCGTTGCAATTGAGTTTGTAGATGCCAGAAAAAATAAAATAAAATTAATTTATTAAAATTGATTAATTAATTATTGGTACAGAAAGCAAGCCTAATTTCTGATTTATTGCATACAAATTTATTATATTTATTATTAATCACTTTTGAGTAGTATTTTCAGATTTTTCCTTAAACCTTGCGAAAAATTTGCTATTACTTCAATAATAGTATTGAAAGCCAAAGAGTATATAAATATATTTTTTTATTTAATTCATAACTTTTCTTCGTGTTCTAAAAACATTTTTGAGACATTATTTAAATTACAGTATTTTTATGTTTTTGAGAGGCTGAAGTAGATTAAAATAAGTTTATGTAAATTTTATTATTATTATCGTAACGTTTCATCCTTCTGTTTTGTAGTCATTCTCAGTACTTGCATTGCACAGTTAAACAGTCCTTCCCCGCTCCGTGGCTGCGGCCTAATCTCCCGATGCAACTAATTGTCACGGTTTATTCAGACATCGAAGGCTATGGCATTTCAGAAAGCGGGAGAAAAAACTGCCATGTTCTGTTCCCACTGCCCAGGAGTGCCCACAGCTGGCATTAGTTTGCATAGAGATTTATTATTGTGACGGAATTTTTATTTATTTATTCGGGATTTGAAAGTGCATGGTTTAAACGTGCTTGGCGTGCAGTCCATAAAGGCTGAAAACCTGTACCTTCCCTAAACAAAATAAATAATAAGAAAAAGTGAAAAGATAAACGCGACAAATGTCTGATCAAAATTTTATTTTTCCCATAGATTTGGTTGGTCACAACAATCAGCAGAACATGGTAATAATGTGGCCATTTTAAAATGTTCAATGCACAATTCATAGCCAAAGTTGAAGAGCTACGTACTGCCTACCTTTGGTCATAGAGTAATGCACGCCACTGTTATTAACGGGGTGTTATGAATATTGATTTTTATTTTCATATACCAGGGATGAGAGAGAATATTAGGATCGCTGGGGTATTGAATTTTTTTTTAAATGTGTACATTCGAAAACATTTATTTAAAAACAATTCTGAAACGTGTCTTTTTAATTTTGATTTTTATTTGTATTTAATTTTAAGAACTAAATGTGATTTTTTTAAAATGAGTTCTGTTGGTATATTTACGTTTCACAACTACGAGTTGAAGAATTTTACTATATTAAAATACGATGGATGTTAAATTGTTTTTTTTTATTATTTTATAAACTATTTTAACGTAGTACAAGTGTACTACTCATGTAAATATTAAAAAATATATATTTAATGAAAAACTAAGTAAATCGTGGGTGTGCTCATATAAAACTACTACTAATAAGTAAAATGAAAAATAAAGCTGAAAACATCGTTCCGCATACGGGAAAAGGAAAAATTAAAAACGTGATAACGTAACAAGGAATCCATTTATCTAATTTATCGATGGACTGGCTGTAAAAATCAATGAAAAGGGACGAGTATTTTAAGGGTAGCATTTCCGGGAAGTCGTAAATTTAACGGCGGTCGTTAAAGGAAACGGTGACAATTCGAAACTCAGCTAAATCGGGATAGAGCTATCAAACTTAGGTATATCGTTTCCATGCCACCCATCGATGTCATCTTCAAACTCAGGCTGTTTTAAGATATTTTACATCATTTTTGTATTCATCCACCTATCTTTATGTGAGTACCACGCAAGAGTCCCAGCTGCTCCCAACCATCTGAAGCCAGTGAGACTATGGCATCCACAATTGTGGTATGTTGTAAGACTGAAGGTAGTGAGGAGAGGGAGGAGATGGGAGATATAAAGGAAGGGAAGTACCTAGCTATTCAGATGTAGTCACCAAACACGGCTAAAGTCATTTCAAGCAACGTTTCAATTCAGAATGGTTGTCTATCACCAGGGCAATACTGAAAGTATCCGCCACTCTGGAACGTGCCGTAAATATACTACACACTATTTTAAATGAATAAATTGTGAAATAATACTATGTAATCAAGTATTTTTTCAGCAGAGATTTGAATCCACGACCTCCGGATTCGTACTTACGACTACTCGGCTTGATATATATAAGTATCATTTGGTAATACCTACTCTAAAAACATCAATATCGTCTTCTATTATATAAACAAGAATGTCTCGGGCGGGGGGGTGTGTGTTTGTTCTGTATACAAATCTACAGTTTTATTCCGAGTTAGATGAAATTTTTCACACTTGACCTTCGAAACAAGAGAAAGTGTCTACATGAGATATCTAAAACCATCCCCATCCCCCTTTCCAACCTTAAAGCAGAATGTTGGTATATCTTAACGAAATTTTGCCCACTTGACGTTCAAAATAAGAGGAAAATTACTGGGTAGGGGTAGGGGTGGGGTTAACACATCATCAAAATTTTCCTTCAAACCGTACGTGACCCCGGCAACGTCGGGTACTTCAGCTAGTACTTCGCTATTTATGACTCACTTTTATTAATGAACATAGTTAAAAACGATAACAATGAAATTCATCAGTCATTCGAAAAAAGGTTTATGAATTCTAAAACAAGAAATCGTAAATAAACTTGTTTACCTACTTTTCATCTGCAATCGCAAGAATACAGATTAAGTAATTATAGATAATGCTAATGAAAAAAACTTATTCCAATCTCACAGACTGCCTCAAGCAGTCAATATCGATGGTTTCAAGTATTGATCGCATAGTTCTCATTGAAAAAAACATTACGAAAGAACACCGCAGTCCGTGCAGTTCGAATATTGACTGCTCATGGTCCGTGTATTCCCATACCTAAGTGCAAATATTATTATGATCATGCATTGTTTTGGGTGAAATGAAATCTACCGGAAGTTGGGGAAAACATTTCCGTTTCCGTTTGTGCGCCACCAGAGAGATTCGGTGGCAGTTTTCGAAGCTGATTTGGCGTCTAAACCATTTCAGTGACTTTAAATTCTTATAAACAAGAATCCCAAATCAGCGCCAATGTCACTAGAGAGATGCAGTCCACTTTTCACATCAGCAAAATGAATAAAAATAATATTTGTTATGGAAAGCGCTTTCGCTGAAAACCATTGCCGGGCTTAAAAAGGTACGCTAAGAAATATCGTATGGTCTTTCCGAAACTAAACAGTCTTGAACTTGAAGTATGATATCGGTGTAGATGGCGTAAATTTAACTGGTCTCATTAGCTAAGTTGGTTAAGCGGTTACCCCGGATAGGTAGAGGTCCTGGGTTCGAGTCCCAGATGCGACTGAAATCTTTTTATTTTTCTGTTGTTTTTTTCGGATTCGTGGTTCATTTGGGATGTGTTAATATTATCTTCTTCAATGATTAAAATATGCTGTTATCATTTTAAAAAAAAAATTACAATTATAATGAGGGTAGATAGCGGTTATTAAAAAAAACTATTTATTGTAAGGGTAACGGCTGCGCGGACTGTTTCATACAAAACTTAATTTAGGATTTGAGGCCAAAATACTCACCTAAAATAAATACCTAGTACGAATTAGATGTATTTAAAAAATAAAAAATGTCTGAAATTACAAAATAAAGGTCATTAAAGAAATCTAGCGATTTCAGAAGTAACTTCGTGTAAAATATAAAATAAAAAATGTTAAAATAAACCTTATGATTGACTTAAATTTAAATTTAAAATGACGAATTTTCGTTGAAACACATTTTTGCGGTACGTAATTTAAAATATCGACCCGAAAAAACTTTTTTTAAGATGTTTTGGTTTTATTTTATTTTATTTTATATAAGCAAAGATAACAATTTAAAAAAATAATAATAATAAAAAACCGCAAATACTTTTCAAAGTTGCCTATAAAATCATGAAAAATTGATTTCTTTAATGGACTTATTTCATCATTTAAATCAAAAACAAATAAAAATACTTCTAATCCGTACTAGATTTGACGGCCTCCATGGTCGAGGGCAAATCCCGGGGTGCGCAAGTCAATTTTATTTAATTAATTTGTGCTGTTTCACAATTAATTCATTTAAAAAATAATATATAGTATATTTGCGCACGTTCCAGAGTGGAAGATACTCTCAGTATCGTCCTGGTGAAAGACCACGATTCAGAATTGAAACGTTGCTTGAAATGGCTTCTAGCCGTGTTTTGTAACTAGATCTGAATAGCCAGGTATTGCCCCACCTTCTTCTTCCTTATCCTTCCCCTCCTCAATACCTTCAGCCTCACAACATTCCCCAATTGGGGATGCCATAGTCTCACTGGCTCCAGACGGTTGTGAGCAGTTCGGACTCTTGTGCGGTATTTATAAAAAAATATATATATTTACTATACCTTTAAGTTTTAAAAAGATCATCATTTTGGGTGTTTCATCAATTCATCTCAATATTTAAACAGTGTTTTTTTTCTAAAATATTTTAATTATCTCCATCTGTTGGCGCGTATCACGTTTCGTTTAACCTTAAGACTTATCAAACAAAAAAAATGTTTTTGTTTGATTTCTGCTGAACTATCTTAGTGCATAATATATTATTTAAATATTAGATAACATTTTTATTGTACTTTCAGATTGATACACATAATTATACATATTTTTATTCTTGCTTTCATATCCATATACAATACCATATAGTGAAAATGGAAAATTTCCAAGGGTAATTTCACAGTGCGACTTTTTTTTAAACTTACGGCGCTGTAGTTGCGGGTTTGTGATTTGTGTACCATCAATACAAAATTGTTAAACTTAATTTTTTATAATAAATAACATAAATTATTTACTTTGAATACGTTCACCTTTTGAAATAAGTATTTGTAATCCAAATCAAATAATTTCGTGAGTCCGATCACGGGACAGTTGATGAAATTACTGAAAAACTTTTATAAGTTAATTGTAAAAAAGTTCCTTTAAAACTGTCAGGATTGCAGGGGACGCGTGTTAACCCGATGCTTGCACACAATGGTGCACTTCGTGTGCTTCGTATTGTGAAAATTTGAGGATTTAAAAAAAAATAATCTTGCGAACGTATGTCCAAGAGTATAAAAGGGACAATTGAGAATGAAAAAGACAGCATGGCTTATAGACGTATATATAATTTATTTTTTTTAAATATATGTACTCGTTATTATTATTTCTATATTTCTCGTTATTATATTTTCTTATACTTAGTTTAAATTTTACTACACACTGTATGTAAATATGTATTTTTGGTTTTATAATAAAAATAAAATATGTATATATAAACGTATGTTATTTTATTTTACATTATTTACTAAAATACTAAAATAAAAAAGGAATATCCCCAAAACTTAGATACATGAATGTTTACATAGCAATAATAATTAAATCTTTAATAAAACGAACATACCATTTCATTTTGTCCATGAGATTTCCTGTTGTTTGTAATTTGTTTCGTTCGTTTCTCTTTATTATTTTTTTTTCGCTATTTTTTTTTCGAGTCCAATCAGCAATTATTAGTCTCTCGCCTACACGCTGGAAATCCTGATTGGTTTAGAAGGAAATTTTACAAAAGTTTTTAATTTAAAGTTTCCCCCAGAACGGTCATGTGTTCCGTTAAATAAGCATTGGGAAGGACATAAATTAAATTGTGCAAAGTTTTTCCTGCGAAGTTCATTTTTGTTAATTGCTTGTTCACGGAAATATATTTCCTGGCGCCCGCCCATAAAATAAAATATAATCTGATAAGTAACGCATTTTTAAGAGTGGCGGAAACCACCGTAATAATTTACATTCATAATTTTATCATACCAATCAAATTAAAATTATTTTTTAAGACCACAAGTTGTTACTACCCTGCTGCATTCGAGGTCCAACACTTTTTTTTTTATTATTGCCAACTAATATCGATTTTTTTCAATGAAATATGAAACTAAAGAAGACACATAAAATAAAATAATATTAGGTCGCGACTGAGACTCGAAATCAGAACCTCTACCGAAATACCGTAATAAACTCCATTATTAATATAATATAAACACATAACTTTGTTTTAAACCACTTCAATTTAATATAATGATCATCATCAGGACTATATATTGAACAACCAGTATATTGTATAACCGGGTAAATTTATCGTATAATCCTCTTCTAGATATTTTTCCAGGAACTGATCGGTTCCTCCGAAAATAACCACTAATTACCCCTTCTACTTTTGCCGGCTCCCTCTCCAACACCTACATATTCATGAATGTCTGCCATTATTTTATATCAAGATATTAATCGAATGGTACTTGCGAAAACCGGTCGATCATTATATTAAATTTAAGTGGTTTAAAACAAATGTATGTGTTTATGTTATAATTATGGGAAGCTACAAAGGAAATGCTTTTTACAAATCTATTATTACTCTTTTTTTTCTTGCTAGAAAAGTGAATATTTCAACACTTCGTAGCTTATTGAGGAAATGATTAATATGGGTTACTCGCAGTGTACACAAACTAATATTAACGGTCAGCCCCCAAAAATACACTCTTGCGGGTTGCTATAATACTATGAATGATTTATCTTTATATTTTATCTATACGTGTAATTATAAAAGTGAATAAGGTTTTAGAGGACAGTTTTCAATGAAATGTAATCTTTTAGTACTGAAATTTTAGGTAAATCATTCAAAATTGCTTTCACTTATTTTCAAACCTATTTTCAGATGTGATGAATTGTGATGGATTGTGATGAATTTCGCCAAACTTAAAGATTTTTTCAAACTAGGATTTTTGTCTTTTGAAACCTCACATATTTTCCTAACTACCCTATAGAATTTACAGATAAATCATTAATGGTATCGCTTGAGTAAGCAACCTGCGAAGTGGTGTTTAGGGCCGTTTTTGAGTGCTGGCCCTTAACATAACATTATTAATTTTCTTTAAAAACTTATTTATCTGTAACCATTGTTATTACATTTGACGAAACAGCTGTCACAATAATATATAAAAAACTGAAATATTTGCAGAACTTGATAATAATGTGCGTTTTTTAATTAACATAAATAAATTAATAAAATATTGCGTCTCCCGGCTTTTCCAAATTTTATATACGCATATTAATATAGGTACTGCAAAATGACGATGTAATCTGAAAAACCTAAAAAAAATCCAAAAAAAGCCTATTTTTTGATGATCTTTCACCTTTACAGATTTTTCTCAGACTATTTGTACTGCATGTAAGCAAAACAGCTGTAAGTGATAATATAAAATTGGGTAAAATATTCCAGTCATAGAAAGATAGCAGCCAAAAATATATGGGAATGAATTAAAAATGGTATTAATAGTTTTAAATTGAGGAATTATATCAGTAAAATGACGGAAAGCGATAAGGTGGCACTAGCTCAATTGATTAGGCCGCTGGCCCGGATAGACCGAGAAATCCTGGGTTCGACTCCAAGAGGGGACCGTCACCTTTTTATTTTCTGTTTCATATTTCATTTGAGATTTGTTAATGTAATCCTCAATTATTAAAAAAAATAATGTAAGAGATTGCATTATGTAATGCATTGTATCAATTACAGTCTATTGACTATTATTCTGCCATCCCAATATCACAGTAAACCAGCAGCGCCAGATCTGCCATATGTTTTTACTGTGCAAAAAACATAAACTCATTCTAAATTCGGAAATTGTCCCGGTGACTTTGCGTTAGTTTTCAGAGAAACCGTTTTGGAACTGGTTTGAAGAAATATTTTTAGGGGTTGTTTTTTTAATCCTGCGAAACTTGTGTATCATGAACAAAAACATCATAAATGAAGTCTCTGTATATCGAGAACTGGGTCAAAAAGCAGATGAAATTCAAGTAAGTAATCGGAACCGCAGTGACAATGACACACCTCCATTTTAGATATCGACGATCTCTAACAGGACTGGCACGCGGTCAAAATACAATTATTATTTTTTGACAGGAAGCAATCACTTTGTGGTTAGAGATAATTTGATATGAATAAAAATATGTTTGTACTAGCACCACTTAAATGAATATAAGATGGAGGGGACGGCGTATAAGCCAACCAGTTTCGATTCAGCCTGAACCTTCTTTAAGGTTTTATAAATAAAATACGTGTACATATACGAACTAAAGTTATGTTTACAGTTATTAAATAAAAACTTTATTAACTTTGCATTTTTGTGTTGATGTCCAAGTCCCAGCGGCCTCTTTATCGCAAGGTGGGTATTTTTTAGCATTGCTAGGTTTGATTAATCAAGTTTTCCTCGAATAAATTTTTGTAACAATATATTATTATAGCGTAATAATGGCACTCTATGGCGAATGGCGTAGCAATTGTGGTTCAGTTATGAAATAATCACAAGCAACGCGAGTTCGAAATGTAGTATTTTAGAGTGAAACATACTCTCAATATCGCCCTGGTGAAAGACCACCATTCAGAATTGAAACGTTGCTTGAAATGGCTTTTAGCCGTGTTTGGTGACCAGATCTGAATAGACAGGTATTTTCCCACCTTCCTCTTCCCCTTCTCCTTCCCCTCCCCAATACCTTCAGCCTCACAACATTCACCAATTGGGGATTCCATAGTCTCACTGGCTCCAGACGGTTGGGAGCAGTTGAGACTCGAAGACTTGAAATATTTTCTTGAACGTGTGGAAGTTGAAAGCTTGATTTTTATTAAAATGAAGTGGGTGCAATCTGTACTTACTGCACAGGTCGCAAAATATCATGGAACCGGCCCTGTACCAAGCGCACAGACATTACGGTAATAAACAAATTATGAAGGAAGAATTTAAGAGGCAGTCGCGTGCGTAAACGCCTCGATGAAGCCATCCTCCAATAAAAGAACATACTAAAGACAGAAGGAAAAATCACCATCACGTTACGTAAATATATTAGCAGAATGTTTGTAATAAGGTTACTAAATGAAGGGTTTTTTGTTTAGGATATAATATACTGTATCTTTATTAAAGTTCCTGTGATTTTTCGTTATTTTCCACCTACCTAGTAAATAAACAGTATCCGTATACACTGTACGCGGCATTCCGATGACTCCATTAATTCTCCTTTGTACTTTCCCGCGCTTATTTGCCCGGAAACATACGAGTACAATGGCCTTTTAGTTTTCAATTTGGTTTGGCAGAGGTCGCGGATGAAAGTATTTAAAGTTACTTTCAAACGTATTCAACCTCTTTCACTGAAGGCAATTTACTCTAATTCATTCTAATTGGCAGAGCTTACTTAGAGCTGGTTACACACGGCGAATGTAATATATGTTTATATCACGCGTTGTATGATACATATATCATATATTATCGCTAAATACGGAAGCTGTAATATATTTATTATTTCATTTTACAGGGAAGAACGTTGGACACGCACGAGGCTTGAGAGAGGGAGAGGGTCACGGTGCAGCGGGAAAGAGACACGGTGCGGCAGGAGAGGGGAGGGACACATATCGCTTAGTTTGCCTATAAATAAATGTGTCAAGGCCACGCCCACGTGTAAATATATATATTTATATTATATTACCCATCTGTGGCTAAAGGCATTGTATGACGAGAGATATCATGATATATGGCGTACTATAATATAAATGTATATTATTTTCAAATAAACATCATCATACATAATAATAATAATAATAATCGGATGATTTTTATAGCGCCGGTTTTGTGAGAAATCACCTCAGGGGCGCTGTACAAATATTACAAGGTACAGTAATTACAAACAATAAACTTTAAATTAATAATTCAACTAATGTTTATTTGCTAAATCATTATAAGAGTAAAGTAAAACAAGTTCCTTTCGGAAAGAACATCACAGGCTTTCAAAATGTTTTTTTTTTCAGTATACGTAATCGTATATAATATAAAGTATTTATTCATAATGAATTTTTCCTGGTTAAATCCAGTGATTTCTATTTTCTTATTATTTTCATTATTAAAAATTACCAAATTACTATTTATGTATAAATATTGAAAATAAAAGTATTTTGTTTAATTCAGAAAAAATGGTTTACGTCAATCGCAGAACTAACCATAATTCTTATAAATAATAAGTGGCTAGGAGCGTAGTTAGCCTTTCCAGATAATTTATGAACATAAATTTACATTAATATATTTAATCAACTGAACATGTATTTTTCCAGGTGATTAAAATTTCATATGAATTTTGATTTTTGCTTATTTCTTAATCATCCTGGTGCTCTCTTTATTATAAATCCTCTCCACCAATGATAATATTATTCATATAAGCCGTGTGCATGTAAAAAAAAATAACAATGTTTTCAGTTTTAAAGTAAGTTTTCCCTCCATACTCTCCATGGGAACGAATATAATATGGTATACTCAGGAAGAGTCATTTTGGAATCCCAACCGATGCCTTTGTCCAAAGTAAAGGCTGCTACAGTAGGTAGGAATTTATTTGGATACAAAAAATAAACGCATATTGTTTTAGGGAAGAAGGTCTTGCGGAAGTAATTGAATGCAGTTCATTCAATCCACTCGGACGAATTTAGGCAATGCATTGGTACCTTCGCCCAGGGATTCGGAACCTTTTTTTTAAATGCATTTGTGCATTATTTATTTCAATACCTACGTAACATTATTTGTTATGGCCTTGCAAAGTGAATAATTATATTTAGAATAATCAAATCCCATCACTTTACAGTTGGTTTCCAGTTGCAGCATTATTTTAGCCTACGCATTTAAAATGTCTATGCATCTTTTACTAACTTCCCTTGAAAACTTAAAGTTTGTACGAACTTTAAAAAATATGTAGTTTTTAAGATGATATCTATTCAGATGTCTAGTTAAAAAAAAGTAATTATTTGAAATCGCTTCGATAGAAAAAAAAGCAAAGTATGATCTAAAAATATAAATAACGCATATGGTTCTGTTATTTAACATGTAATGTCTATTAAAAAATTCACAGCGTTTCTTTAAATGCTACTTAGTCTTCAGATTTTCGCTCTATTCTAAATATGTCGTATTTTATTAAATATTTATAAACGATCGGTTAAGGCCTATGCGATATTTATATTAGCGCTCTCTTCCGTTTTAACATATCTCCTTATTAAACAATGTTCAGTTTTCGCCCGGAGGGTATTGTTAAGTTTTAAGTCATTCTCATTTCAGTCATTCAAATGGAATATTTCCTATTTATTTCTTTTCGTTTCTTACGTTTCTATGACACTACGGTTTACAGATTATACAACTATTTTTCTAAATTTTCTTTTCTTTGGTCATTCTTTAGTGGCTAATTTCCCATGTGATGATGTAAGTAGGAATGACATCAATTTCACATTTTGATTTATTTGCAGACGTGTCGCCTATCAGAATCTTCTCCATACATCGTATTTTTGTCTCTTCTGCCATACAAACGTAGATCACTTCTTTGATATTTTTCATTACTTCATTATTGGATATTTTATTCCACAAATCTTAACCTTTTTACAGCTAGATAAGTGCATGCGTGCCAGCTTACGAAGTCTCATATGCGTGGGCGCCTTTTTATTTCGATTATATGTTAATTATGTTTCTGGCTTCAAAAGAACCACGGACGTTTCACGAGTGTGGGAACCGCAGGAAGAAGCGACACGAATTAATTTGTTGGTACAAACTCTGGAGTCAATCATTCAAACTTCCAATTTTAAAACCGGTTGAGATGATAATGGCGTCCAGCTTCTTCAGGATTTCTGAAGCAATCCCTCATATTGGAAAGAGATCAGAAGAAATTTCTGTGATTTCTCTACCTGGGGGAGTATGGCTACTACCCGTGGTTCTATCCTACCGACTTTCTCTTGGGTATGCTCGGAATGAACCATCTGCGGGTCAGGAGGGATGTGCACATTGCTACATATCTCTTCAGACTGATTCATGGATAGTTAAAAAAACTCGTCTATCATGGAGTGCATCATTTCTATGTTCCGGATGGTTATCTCACTGACAGCATATACTGTTTTATCTCCCGGCCTGCAGGACCAACTTGCCAATGGGTATACCGGTGGGTAGGGCAATCTTATTGTTGAATGGATACAATTCGGATTTTGACATATTTAGCATCAACGAAGCTGTTTTTAAACAGCAAGCTTTGTTGCTACTAGTATAAAATGTAGCTGCTTTTTTTAATTTTATGCACCACGTAAAATTTTGCCGTATATTGTTTATTTATATTAATGTAATGTCTTTAAAAACGCCTTAAATAATAAATTAATAGAATTGAAGGCAACGCGGTTCTGGTAGCGCTGAGAGCATGAGCCTGATTTATTTTTTGCGGATTACGGTGAGCATTAAAATATCGTGTAGAATACATTGTTAGAAAACAGATGTTGGTTTCTTAGCACAATACCTACATACCGTAATTTATATATTATATAAATAATGTGTAATAATTATCCATGCTATGTTTGCAACTGCTGAATAGTGAACAGGTTTTCCGACAAATAAATTATACGGTTGTATTTTGCAAACGTGTTGTGTGAATGTGAGAGTACGGGGTGTTTTGAGTGTGTGCGTCGCGGAACGGAGCGCAACGGTTTAATTTGTTAGTAATAACTCCGGAGTTAGTCATTCGGACGTCGAATTTTAATCAAATGAAAACTGCAGGGGATGGATTTGTTCACCTGGCTGAGCGGGCGGGGGTGGTGGGTGAGGGGGTTAGGGCGCGGGTAGAAGATATGCCGCTGCGAAACAACTCAGTGAGGTTTTTGTTTGCGTTGCTGTGTTTTTTGTGTAACAATATCTTGTTAAGCTTCTGTTAATAAATATATTTTTTAAAACATTCGCTGCATATACCGTAATTCAATAACTTTTCTCCCCTTAACACGTTACAATAATGTATGAGTATAATTATTCATAAAACCTGTTCAAGTATGTAATTCTTATCTTAAAAATACTCTCACAGTGCTGATTTCCTTACAAAGTTTTTTTTTAATTTTATTAATACGGAGATGGAGCACTCTGGCCACATACCCATTGTGGTATCACCCATTTTACCTTCAGTAACCCGGTATCTTTGATAAAGGGTTGTCATTAGAAATTCAGCTGTCTCCTATTTCCACAATATGTCTTTCCAGGCGCCTGAGCCTTTTTCCTATGAAGGCGGGACATTGGCACCATAGGTGAATTGGAGTCGCTTCAACCTCTTCACACTTTCTGCATCTATTGGTGTTTTCCATTCCCACGTGTCTCCTGAGGTGACAATGTCCCGTTAGTAGTCCTACCAGTTCCCTTAATGTGTTTCTATCCATATTGATCAGTTGCCTGGTTTACCTTGGGTAAATATTTTTAATTTTCACAATAAGCAAACACATTGTGGATTGACATGTTGAATTACATGAAAAGTCGTTTGAATCCATTTTTTTTGTATAAATACATCACTAGTTGCCATTCGACGATACAGTATAGATATATATTTATATTTTAAGTCTTGAATCAGTCGAATCGATACTAATCGACGTATTTATACAAAAATAAAAGTGGATTCAAACAGGCTGTCTTTTCATCTAATTCAAATATATTAAACATCCCTTTGCTTAGTAACATTTGACAAACCATGCAAAATGGATTTAATATTTGGGTGAATATTAGAAAAATGTTAATAAAATTAAAGGAAATGGTGTTAAAAGATGAAAATGATTTCGGTAATTTTTTTTCAATTTTTCGGCTTTTTAGTTAAGATTATAGTATATATCGATATTTCAATTCTTCCTTGCATGTTTTGGCAGTAAAAGCGGGACACCCGTCAGGAAACTATTAAAATACACCCCACCTGAATACCGGAATGAGTTTTGATCATAAAATAAAATTTACAATCGCGCACAGTCGATTGTTAGCCGAGACGGAATAGGCGATGGCAGCGGGATATTCAAGCACGTGTCCGTTACCTTAGATTATCGAACTGTAGGGAATTTGGAATTGAGAATTTGATAAGTACAACAGGACTAGGTTTATAACAAGATTTTCCCACAGTACCATTTGTCATATTTAAACTATGTTTATATTAATTATTAAAAATGATATCGATAACTCTCCACGAAAAAGAAACCACAGAAAATAAAAAGATAGGGTCGCGAGTGAGACTCGAACTCAGAACTTCTGCTCTATCCGGGAGTAACATCTCTGCCGATTAAGCTATCGAGACTTTATTTAAATCGATCTTTTTTTATCAATCTCATGCTTTCCCTGATATATATTTATAGTACGAGTTTATTTAGTTTTGTTTATTTACTCGTATTTTATTTAATCATTGAAGATAATATTAACAAATCTCAAACGAAATATGTAACAGAAAAGGGTATAAAGTCCTGGTTTCTATTCCCAGATGTGACCTATATATATATATATATATATATACTTTATTTCTGTGTTTCATATTTCATTTGAAATCTTTTAATATTATCTTCAATGATTAAATATTGCAATTAAATTTATAAGTGTTCTGGACACTCACACCAGTGGCAACAATAAAGCTCCGCCTTTCTCCTCAGGGACCTTGGGTAAAGAGGTTAATTAAAACACAGACTTCACGAAAGTCGTCAGACAACCGACTGATTTTTCCAGTTGCTTCCCTATTTATTGGGCTAAGGTTAAACAGTTCCTACGTGTGATATTCAACATATGTTCTTATCTCTACAGGAATGCATGGGATACTAAATGAACCAAGGACTATATTTGCAAATGTGTCATAGGACCGAAAATTATTTACTAGAGTCCCACAATCGTGGGCATAATTTAATCTTGAAAACTAATGACACGTCTGATTTATCAAACTTTTTTTATAATATAAACCTATAAATTTGTTTTGAACCACTTTAATTTAATATATATAATAATCGAGATTGTTGGTCGGCTCCCACTTCAACACCTAAATATGCATGTATATTTATGTTTATTTTATATCGTAGTTTAGTTTTAATATATTCCTGGCGAGGGAAGGGTACTTCCGAAACTGGTCGAGATTGTTATATATGTATATGTATTAAATTAAAGTGGTTCACAACAAATTTATACATTTATATTATAATTATGAAAAGCCGCAAAGTAAATGCTTTTTACGAATATGAAATAATTTTCTTAATTATTTCAATGATGATATTTTAGATATTTGCTGTCCGATAAAATAAGGTTCAATAAGTTATTCCAATAAATTGAACATTGCATTGACTGTCATCTTTATCTTGGGGTGCCCGAGTCTCAGAAGCGACCGTATTTATTTGTCTGTATCTTCTGCTCTTGTGGTACTATGTTCGTTGAGAGTTATTGATATTATTTACAATATATAATCACAATAAAGCGAAAGCTTTAATAAGTTAATCATGTTTGTATTTTATTCTGTATTAATAGAATCGATTTTTCTGTGATTACTACACTTAAGGGCCCCAAATTGTTCGCAACTGTCCGGAGCCAGTAACATTCCCAATAGGGGTATGTTGTGAGGCTGGATGGAGTGGGGAATGAAAAGAGATGAGTAAGCGGAAGAATTGAAAGTACCTGTCCATTCCGACCTGGACGACCGCATTTTTTCGATTCTGATTAGTGGTCTTTCAGCAGGGCGATACTGAATGCATCCACCACTCTGAAAATACATTTATGCCTCACTGAAACATCAAATACACATACTTTCATTTAGTTTTTGTGTAACCATCTCAGCTATTTTAACTAACGGTTTTCTACGTTCTCGATATGATCTCAAAATTCTCAGCAAGTATGGTGGGACCTAGTACAACTAATAAATCCTCTTTATAATTCCAATATCGTCGTAGGTGTCCTTTTGTTGAGAAAGAAAAACAGAAATCTAAATGGACTAACGGCCTAAAGAGAACTGCAGGCTTCGGAAGGGTGAGAACCGCCAAGAATCGCCAGCTAAAACTGGAGATATTTCAGGTGGGCCTATACGCGAAGGCGAAGAAAGGAAAGGAGATATTGGATCAAGACCAAAGTAACTGCCATAACCATTAAGAACAGATTTTCATATTTAACCATTAACCTGTTAATCTGCGGTTAATGATCCCGAGTTAAGGGAAAGAAATTTACAGATCGACATACTTAACTTAGCCGTTGCTCCCGTTACTAAGATAGTATTTATATATTACATCTTTATTTTTTATTAACTCCACAGAGGAGGCCCTGAGGAAAGTAATTTCGCTCAGGACCAATGTTGTAGGGAAGAGAGGAAGTTCTGGGAAGAAAAAGAAGAGGGATGGGTAGGAATCTGGGAATCAGCTTTTCCAAGAGTGACAGACGTATTAATTCATCCCTTCTACTGCGATCCAGGGCATTTGGTCGAGGGAGTCCGGCTAGAGAGGTCAAGGGGTCTCCCTCAACCGACCTCTCCCGATCCGGCCCACCACGCAGAAAGTGTCTAAACCTAGACAAACCTTACCCCGTGAACTCGGACACCCCTGCTAAGTCACCAAACGTAACGAATCATGGCAGAGGTGTTGGTTATCCGATGAATCGTTCCCGTCAAATTGACCGCCTGCAAAGACAAATGTGTCATACTGTAGGTCCCTACTCGACCACCACAATAAGAACATATATGTCTAGTTTGCTAATCTTAAAAAAAATTAAATCCACGATTTCTGGTATTAGGAATGAAGTAAAATTTGATTTTACAACAAATCCTCGATGATTTTCCAACATTTACCATTACACACACATGGATTTCCAGCAATCGTGGACACTAAAATTGATGGACAGTTAATTCCTCGGAAAGAGTACTTTATGGCGGAATTAGAGACGCCTCTGTGCATTCAGATTTTATGGCCGACGAAACGTAAGCAATGCTTACACTGCCCATATTTCTTACATTCCGCTCAAATAACCCCCTCTGTTGAATGATGCTTTAACGATGAAGGGAAATAAAGTTATGTTGTAAAAACTTATAATAATCCTTCTGTTATTATTATTTTTTTTATATGAATACCGCACAAGAGTCCCAAACTGCTCCCAACCGTCTGGAGCCAGTGAGACTATGGCATTCCCAATTGGGGAATGTTGTGAGGCTGAAGGTATTGGGGAGGGGAAGCAACGTTTCAATTCTGAATGGTGGTCTTTCACCAGGGCGATACTGAGAGTATCTTCCACTCTGGAACGTGTGCAAATATACTGTATATTATTTTTAAATTAATTAATCGTGAAAAAACACAAATTAATTAAATAAAAATTACTTGCGCACGCCGGGATTTGAACCCGCGACCTTCGGATTCGTAGTCGAAAGCCTTATCCCTCGACCATGGAGGCCGTCATGATAATCAATATCAATAATATAATCTATTTTCATATGAAGCGATAACTTTGTGATGTGACATTATAATTTTAAAATAAAACAATAATTTTTTTACATACTTCTTGCCGACCAGGTATCGCGATCGCCGTAGCTTCTTCGGGGCAGTATTATACTACTAAACTATTATAGACATGTGTTATAGATTGATATAAACTGTTGGATGGAGGCCCAAGGGTGGGGGGAGCAGGTAGCGGACAAGGAAGTCCGTTTACTTTATTGATTTGGTATATTTTAAGTATAGGGCTTATATTTAAATTAAAATGAGTCTACTATTAGTGTTTTTGGCTTTCCTTATCTCTAATGCTCGCTAAAAAATAAAAATTAAACTTTAAAAAGTTTATGAACGACTTCATACGAGTATATTATTATATTTTAGATAATGATGATGATGATGAAGGTGATAGATACCTGTTTAATTCATGTTAATTAATAAATCTGACATTCTGAAACACATTATCGGAATAAAACGTGAAACTGAACGGATCCTCAATTAAGGTTTTACTTCCGATCGTTTACCAGATACATCCCAAATAAAATAGTTTCCGGTTTGCTCACCACTTATTCCGTTCCACTTCCGGCTCCAGGTCTCCAGGATTCCAGATGACCTTAGGTCCTCAAACAATCAGACAGGAAATTACTTTTCCAGCGCGGGATACGGAACGGTAACGTAATTAAATTCTGGCGAAATACTTGTTTGCTTATTGACTTATTCGATGAATGCATCAAAACAGGAAATTATTTATTCCGATTTTTGACCGTTAATTGATTTCTGAGATGTTTACATAAGATCCAATCACGAATTGGATGAGGAGATGAAGGACAAATGAAAGAAAAAAATCTTAACAAACTTTTTTCATGTAAAATGATATGTTTGGTAATGGTATTTACATTAGATTTTGACAAACAAATAAAAAATCTTGTTCCTATATAGCTTCAAACCTTACAAATTTATCTTCTGTAAACAAATATCCTTTATGTAAACTACGTACATATGCTATATTTGTTTGCATTGCACTGAAAAACGCAATAAGAAATTAGATACCAGTTTCTTTTTTTACATCATTTATATACTTAAAAAATTATTCTATTTTGAATTTTTCAAAACCCACCAAAACACTAGAAATCTGGTAGGGCACGCGTGACGTCATACGTATATAGTTTTGTCGTTTGACAGTATGGCTTCTCCCACGCGGGTCGGTATGAAATCAATATCTCCCAAAATAAATAATTAACAAGAATTTAAAAAAAAAACATTAATACTTTTGAAATAATTTATATACCTCAGTAGTGACATCTGCAGAAACGTGTGCGGGTCCACGCAATACGATGCAGCGCAACATTTCCCAAATTCTTAATGCACGCGACCGACCGATCCGTGAGAGAGCAGCCTAAATTTGGTCGGAAACCGCCGATCAATCACAGGGCTTTTAAGGCGATGCAATGCGAAGTAATTCAAAATCATATGTTTTTGGTTTGAAAATTGGATGGCCTGGAAATATCGTAGATGATTTAATTAAATACTGCAATTAGAACACACCTTGGCCTTTCGTTTAACCGGGCATTTTTTGGGAGTTTTTTTATAAGAATAGAAGAAAATAAAGTATCAGACCTAAAAAAATATTTAAACTGCAAAATCTCCTACTTACGAACCCTTTTTCGGATATTGTCATATTGTTCACTGTGGCAAATTAAGTTTTTTAGAATATGACCGAAAAACATTTTAATATTTATGCCTTAGCTGTACAAAATATGCGGCCGGTGTTAAGCGGGAATTTCAACCTTTTCTCCACCTGCATAAGGAGTGATTTCGTTCGAATTGTATGAAGTGTGTATAGTATATAATTTATTGAAAGAGTAATGATTACTTAATGAAAATAATGAAAACAAACAACATGGCATCTTTTTTAATAGAAAATTAATATATCAAATCTCTATAACTTACTTTAAATGACGTTGCAAGCTGAAAATAAAATCTGACTTATAAATTCCAGGTACAATAACTCTTCCATTAGCATGACGCCAATCAAACAATTTATTTTTTTTCAATTTATATTAATAACTTATTGAAACTTATAAACCTCATTGTAATATTTAATCTTTGAAGGAGATAATATTAACCAATTCTAAATTAAACACTAATATAATATAATAATAATATCGATTAAGAAGGCGTAAAGTGAGCTGGTCCCATCAGTTGCTTAATTTTATTTTCTTCAATGATTAAATTCTTTTTCTGTTTGATTATTCAGATTTTACTAATACAATAAAATATTCAAGCATACATCTGGTATTATAAAATTTCTTCAATTAAGTACTTTCAGTTTTCACCATTTTGGATAGGTATCAAAATGACATTTTACTTTCCCAACTCTTGTCATAATCAGATACTTCATAATAATTCTCTCAGAGATTAAAGCATTTGAATATTTTCTGGAGTTATCTGCTTTCAAGTCTTTTGACTCTTGGTATGACTCCGAGAAGAAAGGTAAGTTCGCTTTATTGTGACAAATTAATATGAAACTTGACTTTACAATGAAACTAGTTTTGAACTAATTTTCTAAGGAGGCGCATCTGAACCTGTTCGTGAATTCTAAACCATTGAAAAGGTACTACAATAAGGCGTATTTCTGGAAACTTCGTGTCTCAAAGAAACAACTTATTAATTTACACGTAAGTATTTGCCAAAGTTCATATGGAAAATTCTCCATGAATGGAATACAGTGGCGTGCAATCCATAAAGACTGACCAAAAGAAAAATTAACCAAAAAAAAAAAATGAAATTTCTGATCAAAATGTACTTTTTCATGAATTTCATGAGCTGTACGCCCGTTTGTCAGCTGGATAGAGCAATCAGCGGAATATGATAAAAAAAATAGCGTTTTTTTTTTTAAATTTCAATAAAAACCACACACAGCGTACCTTTGGTCATAGAGCAATGCACGTCACTGATGGAATAATATAATTTATTTATTTATACACCTTGTTTTAGTGTGGTACCGCGACGATCCACGGTTTATTAATGATAATCAAAAAAGTATGTTTTTTATACAATTTTTTTTAAACATTACACACACTGTGTTATCTTTTAGGACGCTCTGTGGAGAGTCTTTTTGAGGAGAGTAAGGAGTGAAAATGGGTCTTTAAAAGATCCATGTTGTAGGAGAGAGGAAAAACAGACAATCTCAACTATGCACCAGTGCCGAAGAGATCAATGATGCTAGTTCCTCAGAACATCTTCAAAGATTGCAATCCGTTTAAGATAGGGGAATCTATCAAACGGACAGCCCGTTTCTACACAGTCAAGGCTTTTTTTCACCTATTTTGGAGCACCAGACCAGAAGTGGATACAAATTTAACAGATTATGCGACGAATGACTCAATGCCTAATAATGTTTATTTTCAATTATTTTTATTGAGATTTAAAAACCTCATTGTACTATTTAATCATTGAAAAAAATAATATTAACATAACCTAAATGAAACATGAAAACGGAAAAAAATAACACAAAATAAAAAGATTTCAGTCGCATCTGCTATGGTTATGTTAATATTATTTTCTTCAATGATTAAATATTATAATGAGATTTTTAAATCTCAATAAAATTAATTAATAATTAAAAATTGAATATATTCATTTGACATTTATAAAAATTCGATAGATGTCTCATATAAATAAAAAATCGGATATTAATCCGAGACACTGTCTAGTTTACAATTGTGTTCATTAAGAACTTTCTATTCATTATAAAGATAGCTGTCAATAATATGGGATTAAAAGTGGAGAATAATATTGACAAATCTTGAATTTGTGATATGATATCGATGAAGATGACATAAATTGAGCTGGTCTCAATAGCTAAGTTGGTAAAGCGGTTGCCCCGGAGAGTAGCGGATACAGAAAAAACTCAAGGGGGGGCGCTAAAGATATCTTGAGCTACCTTTACTTTTATCGTAATAAAAAAATAATCAAGTAACATGGAAAGTTTAAGAAAGTTTTATTTAAACTTATTATACACAAATGCCATCTAATGATTATAAAAAAGTTGCAATTGCGATTCTCTTCCTAAAATTATGAATTCTCTGCGCCTATTCTTCCGCAAAGGGGGGGGGGGCGCGCGCCCCTCATATGTATCCGCCACTGGCCCCGGATCGACACAGGTCCAGGGTTCGTGTCGTAAAATCTTTTTATTTTCTGTTGTTTTTTTTTCCGTTTTCATGCTTCATTTAGGTTATGTTAATATTATTTTCTTCAATGATTAAATAATGTTTAAAGTCAATACTTACATAATATTGAGTTTTTTTTAATCTACGCAAATATCGAAAATTTTAAAGAATGCCGTTCGATGAGTGACAGCTGTCATCTGGGAGAACCGGAACCGCAGTTAAAAATAATAATAATTGGATGATTTCAAAAATCACCTCAAAGGCGTTGTACAATTTTTTTTTGCCTTAACTTATCACTAACTATAGACAATTTATTATTACTACTTATTGTTAACAAATTGCATTCACCGGTTCGTCGATCTGCAATAACAAATTATACGAGCATTTTTTTATTTTTTTTAAATTTATTAATGTTATTATTAAGTTCTGCAAGTACTTTTAGTTTTTATTTTTGTGGCAGCTCTTGTTTTATTATTTTGACCGCTGTTTGAAGATGGCCTTGAACGCCGAAACAGCTGTCACAATAACATAAACTAAAATAATTGCAGAACTAAAGAATGATATTATTACATTTGATTTATATTAAATTTAAAAGATAATAATTAAATAGAGTTCTGCGAATTAAACACAAAAACAATTAATATATGTGAAATGAATTTGACCCATGAACGTGATGCCGCGTTAAAATATACATGTTATTATTTTTATGTACAAGCAGATAATATTGCACAAGACCATACTACCTGGCAGGACACTTAGTCACTATAATCACAATAGTCCTGGTTGGCCAGCGAGTTGTCCATTAAACGTTGTTGGTTACCCGGTTTATACTTTTGTTTTAAATTTCATATCTTTATTACTTCAACGGTTCTAACATTTATTGAACTTTACACTATTTTTCCTTCTTATCTTCTATGTAACCCCCAGCGTTACCATTTATATTTCAATCGACATTGACTAAGTGAGCTATTAAAAAATGCTCTTTTTAAATTAAACCACTCTTAAAAATGTATAAAGTATTTACTGTGCATTCACCGAGGTTGGGTCATATAATGGGGAAGTTTTTTAGTCGGTGCCACCACACATCTTGATATATTTCAAACTTAACTGCCCCTCGGGAAGGTTGAAAGATCACAAAGGGAGGAAAGAATCTGGTTGAACGTTCGGAAGATTCAACTATGGAAACGAGTATAGGGTCACTGTTTTCAATAATAGGTTAAATGTCTCCAGAACTAATAAAATATTGCAAAACATAAACGACATCACACTATTTTTTAGCAGAGTCAGAAGACGTGGAACTTGATTATTCTCTATTTTGAGGAACACTATCTCAAGAAGAGGAATTTTTTCCCTAAAATTCTCGATGGTTGCAATCGCACCCTAACTCTGTGAGATAACGTTTATTCAGAAGTGAATACCACACGTCCAGTTCCAACTGTTTCCAAATGTTCGGAGTTAGGGAACCACGGCATCCCCAGCTGGGGTATTTTGTGAGGCTGAAGGGAGAAGGAAAGAACAGGAGATTGGGAAGAGGAAAATTGGGAAGTACCTGGCTATTCAGATCTGGTACTCTAAACACGGCTAAAGCCATTTCAAGCAGCTTTTCGATTATGAATGGTGATCATTTACCAGGGCGATACTGTGAAAATGACGTGATTAGATTTGCGCATTGTCTGTGTGGATTGTCAACCTTGGGCAGCGCGAATGTAACCTATGCTCCTCGGGTTTAACTTTAGATTACAGGTTTAAACATTTAACACCATACAAACTATAGATAATAGAAACCATGGAAGATGTGGCATGTGGCGTGTCGACTGTCTCCTAGATACGAACAAACTACACGGACTCTCAAAGCGGCGGAGCAAATGAAAGTTATGCGCTTGGTGTGTAGGTAGAAACAGAGGCGGGGCGTCGCTGTGCCTAGGCAGAACGATGTTGGCGACGATTTTGTGTGCAAAGTTTCATACTAATTATGGTTTAAGGCTTATCTCCCTTGTTTCTATTATCTATGATACCAGCATAATATGACATCCGATTCATAAAAACATTAAAAAATTATAAGTGTTTTTAAATGTAAGAAACCCTTCTGAAGTCAGGTGAAGAAAATTAACAAAATTTATAATTAAGTGAACGGTGTGTTTTTCTTTAATCTAATTATTTTTTTTAAATTTCCTTTCTAAGAAGACACTATTCAAAATATGGATGTATTCGAGTAAAACACATATGCATCATTCAATCCCACTAAAGCAACCTCAATTTAACATGATTCTGAACATGGTCATCTTGTATAGGGCTAGCAGATTCTTCAATAGTGACCAACTGCTAATCTTATACAAATCGCTCGTCCAAGAGTTGAATTTAGAAATCACCTCTGGGCTGGAGCTCCCAAATACTTGATAAACCTGCTTGATTATGTGAACGACTGCCATCTATAATGCACAAACGCAATGCAGGTATACTGAGTCTGTTCTGCAGATATTTCAATACTCGACGGACACGAACGGAACATCCGTTCATAGTTGATATTGTCTTCATGAGAACGGGTCGTTACGCCGACTCGTTTTATGTGTTCTGTCTTTCCTTCTACATTTAATCCAGATCTATTCGAAGCCCGCATTAACAAATCTCTTCCTACAACCCCCCCACCCCCCTTAACCCGCCTCAAAACGTTGCCCAACCTAAAAAAAGGGAACAAAAGTACACAAATATAATATATATTATGTGTCATGTACATCATATTATTACTATTCGAATTAAATTTTTTGTTGTTGTATTATCTGCAATTTAAAAGCTTTTGCTTTTTTATCTTCTCTGTGTCATACACTTATATATTATTATATATACATATAGAATACATAGCATATTTTTCACACTTATACACCTACCGTGTAGAATATTCTTTTTTTGTTATCTATTACCTACTTAAAAACTTTTTTTCTTTCTATATCGTGTACTAAATCATTTAAATGTTTAAAAAAATGTAAAAGCTCATCAGGGCTAATTAATTAAACAATTAATAATAAAATAAAATAAAAAAGTTAACTTTGACTAGAAATCTGGCTAAAGGCAAACATATTTAAGGTCTAAAATGCACCCGGCGTATTCGTGATAGTTTCTGTCACGTACTTTGAAGCTCGTATGTCAAAATATTACCTGGTTTAACCTTAAACGATCGAGTCGGTCGCCAAACGGGAACCGTATTATTACTCCCGCTTATATTTACGAACAGCTTCCGCAATGACTAAATGGAATATAAAATGGATTTTTTTCGGCTTTTTCATTTTGGTTTAGGGACCGCCAAACAATTCGCTCTTAGCGTACACTACTTGCTTCATTCACATTCAAACATCGTCTCATACATGTTTTTTCTGTTATTCTGACTCAAGTATTCGGTTTACTTGATCGTGTAATTTCTTCCTTGAGCGTCTTCGGATACTTCTACTGCTCACATTCGCGCCTTTTTTTCTTAAACTTCTTCCTTTATTTAACAATGTCATTTTTATGGCTTTGTATCTTAGGTAATTGCTAACAGGTGATAGGCAAGGTTTTACTTGCTCAATTATTGCATTTGAACAAACTTTCGGGTAATTTATTACATTCCAAGAGATGGTACAATGCTTTCATCAATCAGCCTTGCATTTCTCAACTTTTTTCACACGGCCATGCATGGTTTTACCACACATACGCCTCAGGGATCTCATTTCTACAGAATTCAGTCAACTTTCATCCTTCCTCCGCCTGTTCCATACCTCATTATCAGCACTGCACTGTGGACTGCTAGCTTCTTGGCAATGGTCATAACATAAGTGTGCATCAGTAGAGTGCATTGCCCTATGACCAAAGGTAGGCAGTGTATAGTTTTTCAAGTACGGGTATGAACTGTGCATTTGAAAATGGTCATAATACTATCATCTTTCAATAAAACCGTTTTGTTCAAAGTAAATTACAATTTAATTTCCTTTTATTTTCGTTTTTCTTAGAGTAGGCACAGCTTTTAATCATTTATGGGATGCATGCTACTGGTTTACATACAATTTAATTCATATAAATGGGTCCCTACGCTGATACATTATTTTACGATCGATATCTTTTAATAAAAATCAAAAAAACACACCGGAAAAGGGTTAATTCCAGGACCAAGATTTGAACACCAGGATATTTCACTAATCGGGCTACTACTTAACGACTGGGCAAAAACTTGGCATGGTATTTGATTATGTAATTATTAAAGTTATGGCGGTACGCATCGTCCCTTTCCCAAAGAATTGAACATAAGGGATGGGCGTGTAGTGGGCTGGCGTAAGTTTTTACCAGTGGCGACATATGGAGAAACCTTTTTTGATTGAAAAATAATTTCACCAGTGATTAAAATGATTTATATATGTTTCACTTGAAATAAATTCAAAAATAGCTTCTTAAAATCTGATGGTACATCCTGTATAGATTTTTTTTAAAGTAACTCCACATATGGTAGGAGGCCATGAGGGAAATAATTTAACGTAAAGCTATATGTCACACGAAATAGAGCTGAATCTTGTTACGGTTCCTCGAAATGAAAAACCATTGGGGATGAGAACCAGTTGTTTCCATCATTGCATTCAGTCCATTTTTATTTTCGTGAATGAGTTCTGTTTTAAAAAAATGTTACTGAAAGGGGAGCTAATAATCTAAGACATTTTTTTATTGAGCTGTTGACTTCGATTTAGTGGTAAATTTAGCTAAAAGAGCTGAGTTGGGAAAACTGCTTACAACCAGTGTGCACTTCCTTAATGAAGAAGCCTCAAAACATCAATAACGTGGTTAGTTTCACCAAAACAGCCTTGAAGTACAGAAAACTTTAACCCTAATTACACATAACATCACGTTCGATCAACCATCTATTCATCTCTCAGCCATTCTATGTGTAACTTCTGTCTCACATCGATTCCCTGTAATTACGTCCTTTATTTTGTATTGGATTCAAACAGTTAACAAACAGAGAACTTACAAACATCCTCTAGTAATTGCGCTCAACAGAACCTAATTAAAATTAGTCCTTTGCCCTTTCGAATAATGCTTCGTTTGGAGAATGGCGAAGAGCTAATTTAATGATAATCTGAACACGAAAGTGTTCCGCAGCCTGGCTCGCCGACTCCATTCCCGCCATGTCTTTTGCTACAATAACAGTGTTTAATGAATTAAAATTTTCGTGTAGTAAATGTTGTGTATCTTAAGAATAATAATTAAAACTCCCTGTTATTTTTTTACAATTGCATTTATATTCAATGTTAACAAAGAAAATGCGTGAAGTGAAAAGAAAAGGATATGTTATGAAGCTGAGGTGGTGGAGAAGAATGGAGAAGTTATTGATTTAATAAATCAATTCTTAATCTGTTTTTAATTGTTACTTCGTAAAACTGCATTTATTGTTTATATTTCTAAGAAAATCAAATAATATTATTGTTAAGATTTTCAAATAGTTTGTTTGTTATTATCGGTACAGCTGTTTTGTTGTCAGAGCTATTTTCAAACTGTTGGTTAGCCACTTTGAAACGACATATGATTTTATTTAACCCTTCCCAATTTTTTAATTATGATGTTTTAAATGTTTTTTTTTAATATTTGACGCCGAAACGACTCTCACAATAATAACAAACTAAAATACTTGCAGAATTTAATAATAAAATCCCTAAATTTAATTAACTTTTTCTTTTTTTCTTTAATATTTTTATTCCTGCCCCGTTGCTTTGCAATATGCGAATCTTAATAGTTTCAAAACCACATTTTTTTTTGTAAATTCATTTAATTTTTTTCCTAATTTATTAAATTGGACGTCAATTAAGGGTCGAATCTGTGATCTTCATTATCTGCATTGCGATTGTTAAAGAAATCCGAAAATATCTCGACTGATTTCGTTACCGCCATACTACAACTCATCCAAGGCCAATTTACCCAGTTGCATTTTGGAAACTTTCCAATAGCAATTGGAATAAATAAACTAAAACCTCGAGAAATTGACAAGCATAACCTTTTAGGGCGATTCTGCCTGTTGGCAAGCCAATCAATACGTGATATTTTATTTATGGCGAAGCTACGAATAAAATAAAGCCAATAGCAGTATTTTTATTTTTGTCTAGCCCGCTGTTAATTTTCTTGACGCTCCATATTTTATTTCTTATTTAGATAACTTTTTCGTATGTATAAGTCCCGATATTACCGAACTAAATACGTGAATATTTAGCATTTGCCTTAACGCGAATATTTATGCGAAATTCGTCATTTTTCATGCAATACGCAAACTTCGCCCTTTTCACAAATTTCCATGTCGAAAACTCCGCAAAGGTACTGTTATTCTATTTTAGATTATTTTGACAGTGCTTCGTGCAATCAATCCGCAGGTCCAAATCATCTAAGCGTATTTTCTTTATCTCTCATTGTTTGGGAAGCGGGTATGGGAACCACCGCCTCGGGAACCATTCATTAGATAACCAACACCTCGTGATAGGTCACCCCAAGTGGTTCGCTACGTTTTGTAACTCAGTTGGTTTGCCCGGGTTCACGGAGTGAGGTTTATCCGGGTCTTGGCGGGGGGTGTCTACCCACCAAGTGAGTGGTGAGCCGGATCGGGTATGTGGGGACCCTTTGACCTCTCCAGCCAGAATCTCTCGACCCATCCTCGATCCTTGACTGCAGTGTTAGGAGTGTATTAATACGTCCGTCACTCCTGAACACACTGACTCCTAGATTATTTTCCTCGTGGCCTCCTGTGTGGAGTTAATTTAAAAAGATAAACATGTTTTCGGGTCTTCGCGTACGTAATAGTTTTCCACTTCTTTCTTTGTTCATAAAAGGCACGACTGTCTTGAGCCAGCGGGACTATGTCATCCCCAATTTAGGAATATCGGAGGGCTGAAGGAAAGTAACTTGGCTATTCAGATCTAAGTACTAAACACAGTTAAAGCAATTTCAAACAGCCTTTTGATTCGGAATTTTGAACTTTCACTATGGCGATACTAGTATCTACCACTATTCACTATAATCGTGATTTTCTTTGCATCTTTTTCATTTCAAAGAAAACAAAAACTCTCTAAAAACCTTCAGAATCCTATTCCTAACTAATAAACCCTCTTTGTAATATAATCATCCGTGAGTTAAATGCAGTGAAAAATTTAAAGCTTTGTGAACAGTTTCCCGCAGCTGCAGGTGGATTTTATACTCTCGGCAAAAAGTAATGGACAAAACCGATTAACAAAGGAAGAATCTTCGCCGAAGGTGGAACAGTTGTGCCTCCAGGCTTCATTTGAAATCTGACGTGACTTTGTGCTAACGATCTGCAACGAACTAGCGATACGCAATACATACCAGTACTTCCTACCCAGCCTTTGGATACTGTATTCATCTACTTTCTTTAGTTACTCGTTTATATTAAGTCTAAATAGAAATTATTATAAAATTATCATTTTTTAATACAACACTTTGAGAGCGCTCAACAATGCCTGAAAAAGAATCCAATTTTTTTGTTACTTCACCATGAAACTACTTGGTTGTATGTCTGTATTCCCAACAAAGTTCTGGCTCCTTGGAAAGTAATAATACATTCCTAATGTTCATATCACCTGTAGGACATTTTACATATAGGCTTCCCAGTCAGAGTTCGTACGTACGTCATGCCAATGTGACGTATGTCGTATATTGCTTCGTATAAATTATGTGTGGCTGACAGTGACCACTCTTTCTATTCATTAATTATATATTGAAGATTTCGCCCTTGAGGTGATTTTACCACGAAAACGGCGCTATAGAAGTAATCCAATTATTATTATTAAGACGTAATAGTAATAAATACCTGCATCAATGATTAAAATGCCTGAGAGTTTGTTTGTATTCATTCGTTAATTATTATGTGGGATCGAAATAAAAACTTGAGATAGTACAAATTTTATTTATTTATTTATATGTACGTATATATATATTTTTTTTACTTCTTCTGTCTAGAATTTATGTCTGAAGAAATGATTATAAATGTATAAAAATACAAATTAATTAGTTACATTTCACAAATAATAAACAAAGAATTCCTTAAACAACATTTTAACAATTCAGGAAAACATGTGTTAATATATATACAATGTGTTTAGAAAAATAAAGTCTAGTAGATTGTGAAGTTATCCACTCGTTCTTTTTTTAAATGGGTCGGCGTTTTTTTTTAGGAGCACATAATAGGGTATCGTTTTCCTCTATAGTCTTCATTCTCTTATTTGTAATTGACACTGTTTTCAAAGTCACACCGCATCCTTCTGCAGTTCTCTAAATCATGTGCGAATACTGTCATAATCAATTGACACTTTTTTTTTAATTGTAAAAATTTTCACGGAAAAAAAAAATATTTTTATTTGAGACGTTAAGCCGTGTTATGATTCTTTTTTATTGATCCATCATCTCGCGCTAGTTTCCCTATTAAGAAATCTCAATTTCGCAAACAACATCAATGATGATTAAAAAATATGCTTTCCTAGAAACAGAATAAAAAACTTCTAAGTATTCCAAAAATTTCAAAAGTCTAAATTGGATGGTCACATTACCGACATTTCTGCATAATATTACGCAAATACCATCGTGAAAACTATAAGTTACCCTATTTAACGACGTCAGTGGTAGAAATGGTTCACCGAAAACAGTGGACCATTTTTACCATCAACTTTTCTCGTTAAAAATACTGCTTACAATTCGTAACAACCTGCTGTGTTTGACTTTTTAACAATTTATCCCTTAAAGAAATATTTTTTCTACAGCGCATCAAATATCATTTTCAATTCAGTGTTACAAGTTTAGAAAAAAGGTGAACGATCCCGGCCAGGAACTAAGTACATATTAATGTTTATAGCGATAACATAACGATATATAACGGTACTGCTTTTAAAAGTAAATTGAAAGGTGTTTTCATATAATAATATTAAACAAACAAACTTCAACAAACAGTGTTTGGACATTATGTACTTTCTTATTGTTTCCTTGTATGGCAATATTTTAAATGTAATCATTATTTTTTCCCTTTACATTCTTGTAAGTATTATTTGTAAAGTTGATTTACCTTCTGTTACTCTATTTAAAAATTGTGCACTTTTTCAAAAAATTTCTGTGTAACAAAATCTTAAATTCCTTAACTTGTCTAAAAATTATTTTTAATGTTTGTTTATTTATTTATCTTTATCATATTAATCAGTGAGAAATGGGTTAGAATACAGCCGAGTTCTCCAAATATTTCTATATTGTCTCGATATTTCTTCTGTCTGCATCTGTATTTTCTCCATAAATAAATAAATATAAAACATTGTATTATTTTTACGAAAAAATTATTAACGAGCAAGTGTGTGATTATCGTTAAATTTCTAACTCGTCATGTGCGAATTTTATAACCAACCACTCTGTGCGTTTAATAAATAAAGGAGTTTTTTGTTGTTTATTTTACAACTAGCCCATAAAAGTTCTACGATTCAAAAGAAACATACTCGTACGTTCGCGAAATTCCCATCGGAATATGATTAAAGACATTCGACTATTATTTAATTTTCCTTTTTTCTGTATTTTTCGTTTGTTGTACGAGACGTGTGAAAAGGAAGATTTTAATGAAAGCATTTTAGGACGATCGTCGATGTTAAAATAGGTGGTTTTTCACAGATATTTATGACTAACTAGGACTAATTGATCTATTTTTAAAACCTTTGCTATATAATTACCATTATGTTTGAATCAAGTTATCTCTTCTAAATGATTAAATCTCTTGTTGCCAAAAAAAAATCAACGAAGGCCGTGTAAGAAATGTCATTACATTATTTTTATTTATTCACTACTGTCGCTAGATGGTGGTGCTCCCCAACTCAAACACGAGAAATCTTTCTCTTTTGATTTGGGCACTTTTTCTTAAGTAAATTTATACTTTTTTTGTAATTAGCTATTATATCTGTACTATTAAATATTCTACATGTATTAATATTAAATAAAAAAAATTAAAAATATCAATGGTATGTAGATAGCATGGAAATTATCATATCAAAGGTCAATTTACATCAGTTTTAGGTCTATGTTACAGTGTAAATATTGCTATGCAAATCGGTTATTTTCGTCATAAAGATCAAAGTCACCATTTTTGAGTAGAGTACCCAAAGTTCAGCTCACGAATTTCATAATAGCCTGTGTAACCAAAAGCTGCTCAGAGGGATTTCCTATACGACTGGATAAGTATTTACAGAATCGCCCATTCCCATGAGGGAATTGTCGAGCGGCAGACGAAGGGGTCATGGACCTAAAAATATAATATTTTATTTTTTAAATGTTAACTGTTCGTCGTAAGTTTCTACGACGTTTTTAAATATTTTCCTTTAAAATACGTATGAAATTTGTTCCTGTAATATATTATTCGTTTCGTCCAACGTGTCTACGTATTGTTTATTTTGTTTCAAATTACGACTAATTACTTCCCGACTTGCTTAAAGTTTAAAGTTTCAACTGTCTTCATTCTAAGGTTCGCAAGAGAAAAATAATCACAAACGATACGGTGATATGTATATTTTTGATAATTTCAAAGTTCCATACCATACAACTTTACAACGGTTGTTAAACTTGATACGATCCTGTGTATTTCACAATATAGACCATCCGCCATAGCCCATGATGCATATTGTGTATTATGCGTGTTAACCCTATAAAGTGTAAACTGTAATTACTACTATGTTATTTCTACCTGTGCCTGGTCGTTGACATCACGCAATATTTTTTTTGTTAAAAAACCGTTTTTTCCAATAATAATAATAATGTTTTTTTTTACAGTTTTTCGGATATTACGTCGTGTTGCGCTTCCTCCTCCTGTAGCCAACGTTTCGGATAGCGTTACGGTGTCCATCATCAGGGCAGTATGTAGATTGTGGTGTAATATGTATTTATGTATATCGAAATGGTACCGTATTGCGCGTGTTAACCCTCTTAGAGGCGATATTTAAATATAATAATTATTATTATTGTTAGTATCCTTTCATAACGCTGTCCGAAAGGTTGGCTAAAGGAGGAGAAAACCTCAACACGGAATAATATTCCAAAAACTATTCAAAAAAATACTTTTGGACTTGAAAACCTGAAAACATATGAAAATGTTTGTTTATCTCAGCTGAACAGAGCGGTGAGTATAATACTCGGTCTGTCAAATAAAATCGAACATCTAAATAAATTACATGTGTTAACAAGTAATACCAATATTTAGTGGTCTCTATCATTTCACATATCTATTTATTGCCAACCCTCACATACTGGTGGAACCAATGTGTGCCCGATTGTATCAATGTATATCACATGTACATTATAATTTAGTTGTATATTGCCCTGAAGAAACTATGGTGGTAGCGAAACCCGGTCGGAAAGAAGGGTATAAAAAAGTTATGTAAACAAAGTTATTGTTTTATTTTTAAATTGCTAAACTATACTTTTGGTCATGGATGTACTATCAGTCAATTCTATTTTTTACCATTGTTTGTGACAATGTTGTTCAATCCGTAATAATTTATTCCCATGATAGCCTCGTATATTTGTTCTATGGACTTGTTCAATATCAGCCCTATTACGCCCACGAGTACCTACATCCAGCAACGTTCAGAGTTCAAATACCCTCAGGATGTTACATGAATATGCACACTGAAGGTGATTTGCATATATTCTAGTAAATATTTAACAACGTCTATGTTACGACAATATATGCATCCCAGATCGAAAGACGTGGAAGTATTTTTTGGATGTATTTTAGAAAATGACACATGAAAGCTTTCAGTCGCATTATTATTCAAAACTCAACTTCATTATTACTTTCTGCAAATGGTTTCTATTTTGGCAATAAAGAAGTGGTAGAATATTTAAAGAGATAAATTGGGTCAGACACTTTGTCTGTGGCGAATACATACTTCATGTCCACTTTCATAGCCATACTCGCAATTGTCTGGCTCATTAATAATGTTTTCATTCCCTTAATAATGTGGTCTTTGGCTCTATGGTAGTTCGCGATATCTGTAAATGTCAGTTAATAAATACTAAGTGTATCTATTCTGAAAATAAGGTTCATATTGTATTATATCTATTATCTTGGGTCAAATACAATTAGCCAAAAAACGGCTATTCGAGTATCGACAATTTTTCACATTTGTGGGTTTTGTTGTTTAGATGAATGTGTTTAAGTTTTAAAGTTTTTATATCTAGTAATATCACACTAAGAAAAACAAAACAAAAAAATGACGAAATTACATACTTTTCAATAATTACATTCTTTGTAATTTGAACCTAGGTGTAAACCAAATACCCTAAAATCGGAGTGGAAGCGTTTCCTAGAAGCGACCAGGCTCAAGCACGTCGATAAAAGGTATTGATCGATAATTTTAACTAAATTGGTAATATTTATTTAATGATTGAAGATAATATTAACAAATCTCAAATGAAATATGAAACAGAAAAGACATATAAAATAAAAAGTAATGGTCGCATCCGGAACTCGAACCCAAAACCTCTCAGTCTATCTGGGACCAGACCAATTGAGCTAATGCCATTTGTTACTTTCCGTTATTTTTAACAATACCATACCGCTATCTAAGAATCGTTAATGTCTTTTTTGGCTGCTCTTATTATCTATTTTATATGCTGCTCGAAATTATCGATAATACCAAGTTGATATGCATAATTATAATGTCTTACATCTGGAATTGCCCATAGATTTTTGTTCGGTAGACCACTAAAAATCTGGTTTATACATTTTTTCCGGATTTCATAAATTATGTAAGTTATTCATCATCATTTCGCCGTTTTTTAAACCGATTTGGAATTAACCTCTTTTAGCTGAGAAACTCCTGTTTCTCAGACAAAGTTTTGTAATCTTCGTAAAGTGATATTCATCAAGAACGAGGTAATTGCAAAGAATAACTTGGTGGGTTCTCTTCAAAGAAGAACATCCTTGAATCTTACCAAAGCAATGAAATCTTATGTACTTTAGCACAAAAATGTAATCAATGTGGTGCAAAATAAAACGATACTGATCCAGTTTTATAATACTATTTCGTATAATATTCTCTTTTGTGGATTTCTTTTAACGAAATAATGAACTATTAGTTTTAAATAGTTGCGTTGCGTCAAATTCTTGTGGAGATCGCAGTCAGATTACAATGATCAAATATTTTAAAGCAGGAAAATTTGAGCAAAAGAAATTTTAATTAGGTTAATTTCTTAAACATATTGTATTAACAATTTACTTATAATCTCTTGAAGTTTCAAAATCCTTCCACAATATAAAAAGGGATAATTTATCAGGGGGACCGGACAGGGACAGTGTTGAGGAAGTACACTAGCGACCCTCGAGTACTAAGGTAAGTTTATCGATCTATAAGCCTATACCAAATTTGACATTCTGTTCATAATTCGTATTGTATTGTTACATGACGAAATTACGGAGGCGTGAATTTCACGTAGCAATATTACACTGCCAGAATTACACATGAAAAGAATTACACCTACTTGGATTACTATGATTTACTAAAACAATTTTAAAACTTTTATCATTTTTTTGTAAAATCATTAAATTGCTTTGATAAATCATAATAATGGAATTCCACTACGAATTATCGGTTTCAAAAATAGAAATATTGCTTAGATTAGGCTTCCTGTAATAACACGCGTCAAAAAATTCTTTTTAAAAGATAAAAATTTTAAAATGACAATATCAATTAAAAAACAATTTTTAGATATATCGATGTAAAAGTAAAGAAAAATAATTAAATAAATAGTTTAAAATAATTAATATAACTCGGAATTTATTAGTAATATCCTCAATAAGAAATTAATACAAATATCCAGAAATAAATTCTAATTCGATAGTATTCCAGTAAACAATAATATTACTCAAAATTACCAGTGACGTATGATTTTATAGATAAATATTTTTTCCAACATAAGTATTACGAACCTTCCTTCAGATATCAAACCGGCCTACTACACAAATAATAATCTCGAAAAATTGTAATCAATACCAAAGAATAATATGGTAATTTAAGCCACCCTGGTATTTATAAACTCAACTGCAATTTTTATCCTACTTTTTATGTAGGAAAAATAACACGTAATGTTGACATTAGAGTAAAGGAACACTTACGTTGTTCATTGTACTTGTTTTTCTGAACTCGTAAACCACCTAATCTCATCAGACTTTAAATAAAACCACTGGAACTAATATTTTGCATAAACCCGGTATAGGAATTAGATTAGACAACTTGCAAGCACTTGAAATTAAGAAATCTTTAAATTTTTAACTATCAGATAACCTTTTTTTATTTTTTATGTGAATACCGTACATGAGTCCCAACTACTCCCAACCGTCTGGAGCCAGTGAGACTATGGCATCCCCAATTGGGGAATATTGTGAGGCTGATGGTAGTGGGGAGGGGAAGGTGGTTAAATACCTGGCTATTCAGATCTGGTCACCAAACACGGCTAAAGGCGATTTCAAGCAACGTTTCAATTCTGAATGGTGTTCTTTCACCAGGTCAATACTGAGAGTATCTTCCACTCTGGAACGTGCGCAAATATACCTTATATAATTTTAAATTAATTAATTATGAAACAACACAAATTAATTAAATAAAATTTACTTGCGCACACAGGGATTTGAACCCGCCACTTTTGAATTCGTAGTCGAGAGCCTTACCCCTCGACCATGGAGGCTGTCAAACCTACTTAATAACCAAGCAATTTTTTCCTATAATCCGATTTTAAACATGTTTCCTGCGAATCCTTCTCCATCCTGTCAATTATAAAATTCCCCCATTCATCGTTATGCATACCTCTTTTATGTTGCCTTCCTCATCCATTTACTTATTATTAAGTAATCAAGTTTTCTATTTTCCACTAATAATGGCTCTGTTTTGTATAAATCATTAGATTATTTTATTTACTATTTATTTGTAATAATAATAATATATTATTGTTGTCTCCCTCTAATATTGCATTTTCTTTTCTCTCTTTTTTGTAATATATATCCTGCCTAAATCTATATTTTTCTGTACCTATTTTTATATATACGATAACTCTGTATCGTTATTTAGTTATTATATTTGCCCTTACGAAGCTTGATCTAAGCGAAAGTAAATAAATTTCACGACATACATCGTCACATACATTCTCTTCTGTTATTCTGACTTCTGACATGACCCGACTCAAGTATTTGATTCAATAGGTCGTGCCATGTCTTCCTAGGACGCCCCCGACTTCTTCTTCCTTTCACATTCGCGTCATATAGTCTTCCAACACCCCTCCCTTCATTTATGTACATGCCAAAACCATCTAAGCGTCCCTTTCTTAATCTCACTCATTACGCTTACATCAGCCTTGTATTCTTTGCGAATCACAACATTTTTCACATTATTATAGATGGTTTTACCAAACATTCGCTTAGGAGATTTATACAACATTTAGTCTACTTTCATCCTTCTTCTGCCAGTTCCATGCCTCACTTCCATACATCGGAGTTGGTATCGGCACTCCATTGTGGACTGCTAGCTTCTTGGCAATGGTCATATTGTGTATGTGTACATCAGTAGCGTGCATTGCCCTATGAGAAGGGTAGGCAGTATGTAGTTTTTCAAGTACGGGTATCAACTGTGCATTAAATATTGGAAAATAGCTATATTACTGTCATCTTCCAGTGATTGTTTTAGGAAAACTGGATAAAAGAGATTTACCAAATTTATAGAGATAAAATTGGGGTTGGTATCAGAACTCCATTGTGGACTGCTAGCTTCGCTTCTTTGGATAAATTAAAACATTAAATGTAAAAAAATATATATTAAAACCTCATAACCTATTTTAAATGTAATACAGTATATTAATTATATATACAGTAGGATATTAGTTTCTTAGTTTGGGTTTTAATAAAAAAACTAACCTAAAACTTCCATACAAAAACATCAAACTTTACTAAGCTTTAAATGAATTTATACGCATTATTTTGTAATTCTAGTAATTGTAATTTAAGTCCATATTTAATTTCGTCAGTGTGTAATTCTAGTACTGATTTTTTCTTTGTGTTTAAAATTATTAATTTTAAAATTGTAAAATGGCTTTAAACGTCAATGACATTACAAACTTAATAATGATAATTATAATGTCATTTTTAAACGCCAAATCAGCTTTCGTAGTAATAAAAAAAAACTAAAACACTTTCAGAACTTAATAATAACATGATTAAATATGATTTACTTTAAATTAAAAAATAATAGTAATTGAAGTTCTACGAAATAAGCACGATAACAATTAGTACATTGTAATATATTGGTACCTACGTCAAATTCAAGCCTGTGTAATTTCACCCTGATACTTGCATTTTTTTTTAAAATACGAGTACATTTTTGAGTTTCCCTGCAGATACATAAAATATGTTCCAAATAAGTTACTATGACATGACTATCCAAAAAAGGTGCACAGATATTGTGAATTTTTTATATCACGATGTTTAGAATTTTACAGTAAACGTAAAATTTATTTGACAGGTTTTCCGAAACTTTTGAATTGGTGAGATTGTACGTTATAAACTATCTAACCGCGCATTGGTCTAGGGTTGACAATGTTGACGTGCCTCACCGCGCGGGATTAACATTTCAAAGGGTTGATGATTAATTAAAGTAGATGGAACTCCAATCAATCAATGAATTAATTAATGGTGGCTGTAAATTTCAGATATCGATGTCATTCAAAATGTTTGCGGTTAATTATGGCGGAAATTATCGTGAGATAAAAGTATTGTAAAATGATACAGGGTGACTTGTGCATGATGCAAAACTGCTGAAAGATGGAAAAGTAATGAAAAAGAGAAAGGGTTTTTTTATAAACATGGTGTCAATTCCCATAGGTTATTCAGATATAATCTCATTTTTGATTAGTAAATAAAATTGCCTACAGTTACTCAAAGGTTATTTACTAATGTTATTTTTATCGGGTTTGATATTGAAAAACCAAAAACATGGAAAGACGTCTTTTTTTCTGTTTTAAAGTTTACTAGCTATTTCAAACCTCCATAAGTCATTGTGGAAATGACTTTAACGGTTGAAAATACTTCCATCAATCTGTAAATTTAGACAGGAAAACATGTGCACATTTCAAAACGTCAGAATTTACCGAGTTCGAGAATTTTGGTTGCTTCCACTGTACATTTCTTTTACAACCTTCCACTTTTTACATTTCTTTATTCTCCTCACTTCTTTCAGCCTCACAACATACCCTGAATTTAAGATACCGCAGCAAATCAATAACATCTTTTAAAAATTGGTTCATATTATAAAATGACAAACACGTACACAATACATATATAAATAGCTCCTTATTTTCTCCAGATTATTTTCATATTTGTATCCACAATTACACAGATACTAACTGTAGGTATCGGACAGCACTGGTTTATTACCTGAAATGATATGATTGAAATAATTAAGGACTTTATGTTTTTCTGTTTCTACGATCACTCATATTTGATAAATTCCTTTGTTTACATGAAAGGAGTTCCTTTGTTTACATGAAGGGAGTTCCTTTGTTTACATGAAAGGAGTTCCTTTGTTTACATGAAAGGAGTTCCTTTGTTTACATGAAATCACCCTACACGTGTCCGTAGCTTTCAAGATTAAATTAAGAGGAACGGCTGCGAGGCCTATTACATACAAAACTTAATTTGTGATTTGAGGCCAAAATACCTCTCCAAACTGAATGATATATATTTTTTTAAATTAAAAGTTTAGTAAAGATCTAGTACGGATGAGAAGTATTCCGTTCCTCTTAGCCCTACTAATTAGTTTTCGGCTCTATGACACATTTGCAAATATGTTATTTGTTCCTTTAGTATTCTATTCATATTAACACGTGTAATTAATTTTAACCAATAAATAGGGAAGCAACTGACCCAATCAGTCAGTTATCCGATGACATTCGTGACGTCTGTGTTTCATTTACAAAATCCTTACCCGAGTTCCCTAAAAAGGAAGCCGGCGATTTTATAGTCATCAATAATTAATAAATGTAGATTTTAGTTTTTTAATCTTCACATTTTACAAAATACACAAATATGGCAACCCTATTTCACGTTGAACGGTAAATATTGCAGAATTTCCTAAATACCCGACACGTTTCCAACACCGAGCCCAATCTATTGTGATTTGCGACTACCGGCGAGTACGTTTTGAAGGACAATTTCCACACGGCTGCAACATACGGCAAGCGATCTCTGATCACTGATTGTGATTACTGGTGACTGATTGACCACACGTGATTGCACATACCGCTTACACGTTACACTTGTGAGTAATCAGGGCGATCAATGTAACGGAGCGACTACTGCTACTGCTACTGTCAATCGGGATTTTGGAGAGGTGGACAAATTGGTTTGCTTACTAACGAGATGTATAATCAAATGAATTAAATGTATCTATTTCATTTGACATCATGTTAACTTCAATAGATAGCACGATAGCAATCGGTGTATTTATATTCTATTTTATCAAATTTACTTACTAATCTCCCAAAATGATTGCGAACTTCTCTATAAGCGAATTGTATTTTCAATTGAGTGTTTGTAAATTCCCTCGTAAGACGAAACAGATGTCATGTATAATGTAATATGTATAAATAGGCCAAAGAGAATTAGAGTTTTTTTTTTAATATAAATACCGCGCAAGAGTCCCAACTGCTCCCAACCGTCTGGAGCCAGTGAGACTATAGCATTCCCAATTTGGGAATGTTGTGAGGCTGAAGGCATTGGGGAGGGGAAGGAGAAGGGTAAGAGGAAGTTGGGGAAATACCTGGCTATTCAGATCTGGTCACCAAACACAGTGAAAAGCCATTTCAAGCAACGTTTCAATTCTGAATGGTGGTCTTTCACCAGGGCGATACTGAGAGTATCTTCCACTCTGAGAATGCTCAGATTTTTGCGTTTTTAATCTTAACGTTTGACTTAACTTTGTTTTATTATAATATCTGTATTGTTTTGAAAAAAGGAGATCTACACGGAAAAGAGAGATGACTCCACTAGAAAAAATATATTTCGAGATATTAGCCGTTAACATATGGAGATGAGTCAAATTTTATATAAATTATCACGCACTTAAAGATAATACAAGTTTAATCATTGAAGAAGATAATATTAACAAATCCTAAATGAAACACGAAACCGAAAAAAAACACAGAAAAAAGGTATCAGTCGTAACTAAGAATCGATCCCAGGATCTCTGTCTTACCGGAAAAACCTGCTCTACCAACTGAGCTAATGACATCAGTTCACTTTACGGTCATCTTCATCGATATCATACCACACCTTTCGTGTTTCGAATTTCATTTAGGATTTGTTAATATTCTATTTTGCATATATAAACACACACTATGTATTTTTGATCAGTTTAATTTTTGTACCCTGAAGATGCTTATGTTAAGCGAAACCGGTCGTAATAAAATTAAGTAAAATTCTCGTGGTTATAAACAAATTTATTGTTTTATTTTTATTATTAAAATAATTTGAATAAATCAAGTTGTCTCCATTTACCAAAACAGATATTGAAACGGAAAACAGAAAGAACTTCAATATTATATTCGCTGTATTAACTAAGTCGAATTGTAATTCCAAATACAATCCTCACGTCTGACAAATAATCTAATGCGAATGCAAAATCAGCTCCACTGTGAAGTTGACTAATATTGACTCGTCCCCCTTTTCCAAAACACCACAGCTATAATAATACACTTGCGAACCTTTAATAATATAATCATGACCAATTTCATTAAAATCAAATAAACTCCTATTTCAGCAGCTGAATTCAATAGCTCCAATGGCTCCAGTTCACAATTCAATTATTCGTTCGCTTGTTTCTTTATTTTCGCCCGAGTGGGCTTTTACATGAAAATGATACAATACAGTTATGTCAACTATTTTTTGTACAGCAATGGTAGAGCAAGTACGTGGTATTGATTTACAAACGATAATGCATGAGTCAAACATATTTGAAATTCCAAAAAAAAAACTCTACTTAAAAATTAAAAATAACATTGGCAAATTTAATATGTAACCAGAGAAATAAAGTGAAATCTTCTTCTCTATCTTTTTATTCTACTATCTATTATATATATATATAGAAGAATATCCCGGGCTAAATCTACAGTTTTATTCCAAGCTTGACGAAATTTTGCACACCTGATCTACAAAACAAAAGTAACGTCACTGTATACATGAGATTCCCCCAACCTTCTTTCCCACCCTTAAAGCCAAATTTTGTACTTCTTGATGAAATTTTGCAAACTTGACATCCAAAATAAGAGAAAAATTACTGGGTAGGTTTTAGAAGTAGGAGTAGGTGCAGAAATAGGGTTAGGGATTATAAAACTTTACTCCAAACTATTAATAACCCCGGCCAACGGGTACTTCAGCTAGTAAATTATAAAAATAAATTGGAGTGGATAACTCCTATATTTCCGCAAAGTATTTTCATGGGCGCTCATGGGCGAGCATAGCGGCAGGCGCAGCCGGCCCCACGCCAGCAGACAGCCGGCCCCATCCCAACACCACGCCAACAGCCAGAGCGCCCGCCGCCGGCTCAAGAATCCTCACCACAAGCCGAATATGACCTAGACATAATGTCCCTCCTCCAAGGCCTCCTCTGCGTCCGCTCGCAGCTGGCTCGGTGCAATTCACGAACTGAGAAGCTCGTCATCTTGCTGATCACGTCCACTCTCGATGGTTGAGCACAGGGCCGTGAAGATCCTCCTGTGGAACGCCAACAGCATCCGCTTCAAGACAGATGAACTGCTCGTCCTGGTCAAAAACACAGACACAGACATAATACTCGTCACAGAAACACACTTAAAACAAAACATACATCTGAGAGTGCCCGGCTTCGAGATATTCAGAGACGACCGTGAGGAAACGAGAAGAGGCGGCACGGCCACACTCGTTCACCAATCCATCACAGCCACGAGAATTCCTACTCCCAAGTTGAAAACTACAGAAGCTACAGTAATCGAAGTCAACATAGAGGATAGAGCGCACATATTCATCGCCGCCTACTGCCCGAACGGCGAAATTCTCAAGAGAGAAGACTTAAGCGCCCTGATGAAGACGGGACCCAAAGTTGTAGTGGGATGCGATTTAAACGCAAAACACAACTTTTGGAATAATTACAGAGGCAACACGAATGGAAGAACGCTATTCACGCATATGGAGACGAATAATTATTCGATAATGGCACCGGACAGACCGACACACCACTCGAAGGTAGCGAAATATCCCAGCACGCTGGACATTGTGCTCGTGAAAAATGCCAACACGATCTCGGCAATACGCACGCTCGACGAACTGTCGTCTGACCGTCTACCGGTGAGCTTCACTGTAGGAGGAACAACTGCGAGAACACAAAGGAAGCAACGCAACTACAAAGACGCTGATTGGACCGGATTTAAATCGGAAATAAACGAACAGATTTACCTGACCTCGAGTACGTTTCAAACAAGAGAAGAAATCGACGCGGCCGCGCGCACTCTCACAGAAATCATACAACACGCACAGGATAGGTACATTCCACACAAAGAAGCGCACACATACACGATCAAACTTCCCGAAGATGCTCTAAATCTCATCAAAGAAAAAAATCGACTGCGACGGATTTATCAGCGGACGCGAGACGGATATGCAAAAACCGCCTATACCACTCTCGAGCGAGAAATCAAGCGACAAATCTCGGAGCTGAAACGCCTACAATGGACAAAGAAAGTCGAATCGTTGACTCCAAGAGATAATTCCCTGTGGAAAATGGCGAAAGCTCTGAGACATCAAAACAACGCGATCCCTCCGCTCACG